>CAEGAD010010704.1:0-12546 GCA_903067055.1 Poeciliopsis paucimaculata
GATATAATTACATTATTATGCTTCTGAGATAGCATTTCATTTTAATGAGATAGCATTATGCCAATGATGGTATCTCAAAATTTGCATATTGCTAATAATGAGCTAGCATGATCTCATCTCATTATCTATTTAAGTCTAATAAACACATAAAACAAATTGTTATATCGATACCAGAGTACAGTGACTGCAGAAGTTGTGTATTTTAAGCATTCAGGCAACATATATAGCTACATTGTGGTAAAGAAATTGTGAGAAGGAGATCATAATTCATCATTTCTCTAAAAGTTGCATCATTTCTTTCCAAACAGATTTTCTATTTCTTATGTGAATATCTCAGCGGGACTCCAGAGATGAAGCTACACCAGTTGTTGTTCAAAGACGTCACCGTGCAGAGGTGTTTTTTTAATAATAATAATAATAATAATAATATATTTTGAAGCTTTAATCTTACAATAGAGCTCCATATATATATTTTTTAACGCCATACACAGAGAGATTCTTCACCTGAAAAAGAAACGGGTCATTCTTATTTTATGAGCAGTATTTCTTCACCTGCAAAGTCTTTTACAGTTTAAAGCTACAGCTGCCAAAACCCAGCCTTGTTCCAAACAGTCCTTGCTGTCCTTACCTGCACCAGGGGCTCAGCGTACAGACTCCAACTCCAGCTAATAAAAAGTGAATGCTGTTGTCAGGCCCAATCAGATGGAGCAGCCCGGAGACGGCCCAGGAGAGCGGGGACTGGAGGTAGACAGGGGACTTTGGATCAGATGATCATGGCAGATGACAAGTAGTGCGGTTCTCATCGATTTAGTTCTCCACAAGTCAGTATAAACAGAATTGTTCTAATTGGGGAGCAACTAAGTAGGCCAGTGTTTTTAAGTGCAACTAAGTAGGCCAGAACCATGGAAACCAGACATCTGACTGAACTCCGAGCCTAAACTTGAGTTTATACAGAAGACCTGTATAAACTCAAGTTACTTTGTTCTCCTTGAGTTTAAGATATTGCGATGGTTAGACCTAATCTCGACCGGTTTGTGCTCGGAGGGCCTGTTTACAGTTGCTAAGCAACCCGAGTTTCCACTGTCGCCAACAAGCAGAACCAGCAAATCCGGCCGGCGCTCACCTGATACGAGGAGCAGCCCACACATTTTCTTTCAGGCGTTCTGACATCAGACCTCTTGGAGGTCTGTCTGACTGCCAACACTGTTCGCATTACTTTTATTATCCGCTTTTTCCGCCTTAGATCCCTGTACATTTGTTTCTGCACAGGTTGGAGCAATTAAAAGCATTTGCTTAAAAATGTTGAACACCAAAAAGTGTAAATAAATTAATTAATTAATTAATTGAAACATTTAACACAAAAGAGGAAGAAAATCACTGACGCGATAAAAATCCACACATTTTATAAAATATATTTGTTCTCTCAAAAATGATAGTTCACTGAAGTTTTTATGTTTTCATAGAAGTGAAAATTATGCATATTAGATTAAAAGGGGCTCTCTTAGTGAGTATTGGATCATGGGAGTTTTATTGTCCAGCACGCACATACACACACACACACGCACACGCGCACACACACCCACACGCACCCACGCCGCCATGCATACCAACGCACACACATTTCTTGGATATAAAGAAACTCCTCTGAGGCATTCTGCGGATGAAGCTGGGTTCAGTTTTGAAGTTTTTCTGTTTCTTTTGCAGACAATGTGATTCTATCCAATCTTGACTCGTAGCAACTTAACAGATTTACTCCATCATGCTGCCACCACGAGCGGCGTAATTTGCAAAACAGTAGAGTTCCTCCTGCTCAGACCTGCCGTCGGTTTATTTCTGCTGCCAAGTTTTTCTTGAGCTCGTTCCTGCGGGACGAGACACCAACGAACAATGAAACATCTCGCGAAGACAAACATCCTTCAAAGAATCAGAACTACTGAGGTTCCAGCATGAAAGGCCTGTGTGACGTGAAATCATTTTCATCCCTTCACACACAGAAAAGTCATTCTGGCGCCGAATGAGAACAACCACAGACAATATCTTCATCCCGATTTCCCCCAAAGGTTTGACAGACAGCAAGTACGATCACAGGAAGTTTCTGGTAAACTTTGAGCATTTGAGAGGAAATATTTTTTCAGCTAAACAAAATTCTGAGTGAAAAAAGGGGGGCAACATCAACGTCAATAATCGAGGCTGACATATAGGAGACGTCTGAGAAACAAGAAAAGGGTCTGAGAGACGGCGACTCTCTTCTCCCTCCTTCAGCTTTATGCCATGTGGTCTTTTTCCTCCATTTCTCTCTTTCATCCCTTTCATTTTGTGTTTTGTTGCTGCCGTCCACTTCAGGGACACTTCAATCACCCTCGCTTTAGATATCACCGCCGCTTGAAAGGCAGAAACTCACGGGCGATTCACTTTCAAGCAGAGTTCAAGAGGATCTTTCGATGTTTTTTCTTTTTCTTTTTTTTTTGTGTGTGTATGTGTGTCGCTTTTCTATTTGATGTGAGGAACGGAAGATGAGCTGATGCTCATCAGCTCAGTGCCAAGCAAAGAGGATTTGCAGACGTAAAAGAAGCAGGAGGATTATTCTGGCATAAAGATCTCAGTGATCCAGGGAGATTTCTTGATGAACTTTTCAAAAATCTTATTTTCATCACAAATATCAACATGGAGGAATTGGTAGCAAGACTGCTACTTAAAGGCTTCTTTCAACAGATAAAAACAGCAAAGTGCTTCAAATAAATATACAAGCAAGGCTACTGGAAAACAAAAATTATACGCATTATTAAACCACCCAGATGTAAAGGTCCATACGATTAGTCACTGTTAAATTCTGTTACAATCTCTAAAACTGCAGATTTGTCCCTCCTGTATTCTACAAGTAAAAAACAACCGTGATTGCCAAAGTTTCTTGTCTTGTTTCTTTAATGGATGTTTTCGGTCTCAAAAGTGGAGAAAAATTCCTGGTTTGAGGTCAGACACCTCACTCTGCCTCTGCTTTGAAGAACAAGGCCACATTTCTGTCTGCGCCAACAATCAATACCTCGCTGATCAATAGACGTCTTTGAAGTTGACATGCAGAGCTGAACCGTGAAACTTGGTGACAACTTGAACTTAAAAAACTTTGACTGAAAACGTGCACATATTAGGTCTTGTAAGTATAACTTTTAAAGTAGTTTGTTAATAAAGGTTAACAAAAACTGGACCTGAATCGCCGTAAATCGCTGATTTTAGAGTCTTGTTCTAATATCCTCATGTGGCCTTAACATTTTTCATTGTAGGATTGCCCTCTTTAAAATGCGTCGCACACCTGCTCACAGATTCATGTGTGTCCTCGAGTTGCCCTTCAGTCTGCAAATGAAAAATTCAGGAAATGAGAGGAAGCGGCTTCTCTCGTGGCTCAAGTATTGAAAATCTTCTCATAATGAAGTAAAAATCAGAAGTTTTACTGCTAATATTGTTGTAAAACTTTGAAACTCTTCGGAGAAATGGAACAGATCATCCCCGGGACAGTTTAATAACCGGTCACGCAAGTGTCTCTCGTCTGTAAAATTGACTGGAAATGTGTTTCCTGTGAGGCAGACGGACAGAAGTGACGACTTTGTGGAACACAGTCAGACACAATTAACAATCTCTTGCTTGATAAAAGTCAAGAGAACACCAGCATGAAGATTGAATATTGTCGTTAATCTCTTCAGATTTTTGCTGAAACAAACATTCGCCCATAAATGAATGTGTCTGCACATCTACAAGACAAAGGTTTTAAATCAGCAGTTCTTTCTTTTTGCTTTCCAATCTCCCGTTTTGCACCATTCAGCTGTGCGAAACGCTTGGGTGAACCTAGCTCCACCTTCGAGTTGCATCTCCTCCTTGCAGTTGCAGTTTCCAAACTTCAGAGCTTCCTCACAGATCAACCCTTCCCCACTCTGCTCCTTCAGACTAGCCAGCAGCAATTAGCAAGAACTTGGCGGAACTACGCATTTGCTAATTTCATGATAGGAGCTACTTCTCAGTGCACGCTGGTAAACGGAGCGATAGTGATGACTTCCTGAAGGCGGAGTTTTGGAAAGAAAAGGGTTTTTTAAAGAGACAGAGGACCAATTTTAGGGCAATATCAAATTTCTTTTGAATCATATTCTTTATATATGTAGCATTTTATAACAGCTGAAGTTGACAGAGTCACTTAATAGAGCTACAAAAATGGTTTAAAAACACATAAGACGTCCCCTTTAACAACTCGGTTGATGGCTTTTCATCCTCCATTTTTCAGCAATGTGGATGTTCTTTTAGATGAAAGTCAAACTTATGTTTTTAATCAAATTTTGGTTGGGACTGGCTCCTTTATGCCTAGCATCATCATTCCTTCCAGGATATCTACAGGCCTTGGCTTGAGGCAGAGACTGACCTGAACCCTTGCTTGAAAATCATAACCTCAGGTTTAAATTCTGTGCACCTTCCTATGGCTTCATCCAGTTCGTATTAAACTTCTCAACAAATAGCCGCCTAACAATTAAACATGCACAAGGAGTTATGCTGTCAGGCCACTAGGACCTTTCTCTCATTTCTGCCTGAAACTCTGCACTTCCTTTGCTCAGAGAGTATTTAGCTCCATTTTGTTGCTTTGTCTTTTTTTTTTTCACAGCTACGCTTTCTGCCCTCTGTAAGTCAGGCTTCTGTGACTAATGCAGTGGGTCCATGAGGAAGGTGGCTGTTACAGTGCAGTCCTCGCTGTGTGCCAATACTGCCTCTGTTTGTGAGGAGCCACCGAGGCAGTAAATGGGCAGAATATAGGAAGAGAGAGGAGGCTAAACGAATCCTTGAGAGCTGAGAGGGGAGGCGGAGAGCGGCGAGCCGAACAGCAAGGCACAGAGCAGAAAAAAGAAATTAGATCCCAATCAGTATTAGCCTTTCAGATAAGTTCTTTAATCTTGCACACAAGCGGGGCACACAGACTATTCCCGAATTAATTTCTGGGCGTTTTTAAAACTTGACAAGTATTTCAGTTTTGAACACCAAGCCCATTCGCTGAATGGGTTTTGTAACACGTTTTTTGTTTTAAAAAAAACAACCTCAAAAACAACTAACTTTGGTTTTTGTCCATTTTAAAAGTAGGTCAACAGATTTTTACTGAGGGGCTCTCAAAAAGCTCAGAATATAAAGTTGTTTATATTCGATCTGGAACCGGCATATGAGCAACCGCCCAAAACTACGCAGCGCCAACATGCCAGAAATAATTTGGATTCAAAGGAAAAAATCTGATTTCTTAAGACGAGGAGGTGAAATCAGTACTCGGTCATGAGGCAAAATTCATCACCACAACTGTTTTGATGGAAAAAAAAATAAATCAATCAAATGTTGCCAACTTCAAGGCTTTATGTGTATTTTTTTATGTAAAAAAATGTTGTGAATGATCTGTGAATGCAGATCATTCACAAAATCCTCTCCATCCTCTAAAAACACAAACAAAACAAAAAAACGCTAAGCTAACTTCATCACAGTTGTTTCATCATCAGACGAGAAGCCGTGAAATAATCCTGCTAAATCCCTCGCTTTAAAAAGTTTAAGTGACTCCAACTATGTTGCATCAAAAGTTGGAAATGGCCCGACACTTTCCACAGCTATCAGTTTTTACCATTTGTCACGGTGATGTTTTCCCCATTGAGGTTTTGGATAATGTGTTTTTCTTCTGTTTCTGCTTCAAAATGACTCAACATTACAATATTTTTACGGCCTGTTTAGCTTGGCAAACACTAGAACTTTACATTTTCTTGGAGCAGTAGAAACACAAGATGTGAAGAAACATCTTGTTCACACGTTTGGTGCGTTCGCTGATCAAACGACCAGTTTTGACCTATCATTTCAGTTTCAGCCACACAACCAGGCTTAAAGCCAGAGGTCATTAACAAGCTACATTTTATCAGCTTTAAAGTCTTTGTGGAGCTCACCGCTGTCCGGCACGTTTCAATGCAAAACTTGTATGAATCCAATCAGCGTGGAACACATGTTCAATATGTTCAGCTGGGCTAAATGTTGTCTTCTCTGCTCATGTGGAGCACGTTTGCTTCAGTAAAGCTGATAATGAATTATATCGAGCTGCCGTCTGCTCCTCATCGACTGCAGTCAGACGCCGAACCGACTTTAACCCGAGGCGATGAGCTTCACTGAACTTTGAAGCAAACTCTTTCCAGCACCTTATCTCCCTCTCCCTCTCCTTCTCCCTCTCCCTCAGCGGAAGGCATCTTTTAATTTGTGATGGAGAAGCAAGCTTTGTTGGTGTCGAGAAAGCCGCAAATGTATTGTTTTGGTTTTGAATGTACTGTTTCAGAACCAAACAATACATTCATGAGCGAGTCAGAAGAATTCGAGTGATCCGAGTGAATTCAGCTGATGGTTTTCTTGCTCAGTTTAGGAACACATGTTTTCTTTAACAGTGTTGTCTTTGTGTCTTTTGTCTGATGTGACTATTTCAACTGAAGCAAATTTAACAAATTGGCTTTTAAGGCAGGAAGGGAAGAAGAAAAGCACTTAGTCACAAAGAAAAGAAAAAAGAATCAGGCCACGTTTTCTGGTCAGCTTAGAGCAAATTTTAAATTTACATGGAAAAAAAACAAAAACAAACCTATGTTGAAAACCAAAACCTTGAACAAATCATACCTGTCAAGTCTCCTGTTTTGTTCAGGAAACCACCGTTTTTTTACCCCCCGCAGCGCTATTTTCCCGTAAATATCCCGTGTTGTGCTCCCCACGCTCTCACCTTAGTTCCGATGCTTCTTTTCAATTAAACCTTTATTTAACCGGATAAAAACACAGAGCTTGAGACATTTATAATTTTTCTTTCCTTTTATGACTATGCACAAATCTGTGTTGGCTGATCACATAAAACCAAAGCTGGTTCAAGTTTTTATGGGGCTTTCAGAAGGGGTAGAAGTTTTGAGCCATCAATCAATTAGCAGGGCAACGTTCACTTTTTTTTATAGCCATTTGTGTTTTTAACCTAATTTGACCCAAGTTATTAAATAGGCAACAAAAGCTTCTGTAAACATACCAAAAATAAATCTGTTTTTTGACGGACCTTTTCATTTAGTGTTGCAGTTTTGTTCTGCTTTCAGCCTCACAATGCAATCACCCTAAAGGTCCTGCGGAGTCAGAAAGGCGTGGGCCAAGTTGAGTTGGCTGGTCTATAAAGCAACCAAAAGTAAACAAGCAATTATTTGTCTTGACGTAGTTGAAAACGATTGCATTGTGCCAAACATGTAACTCAACCACCAAAAAAATGACTAACATGGACCCAAGACGTTTCAAACTATAAAACCATAACAGTTTAATATTTGCTTTAGTATCAGAGACAGTATTTTAAATGTGCTTATTCTTGGTAAGCAAAAGAGAAATAGAGCTCTATTCTTATACAATGTATAAGAATTCAAACGCTACCGGTGATTTAGGAGAGCCAAACAAGTTCATGACATAAAACAAATAAATTAAACTTGTGTTGGTGACATGACATAAATATGGCTCCTATATGCTTCTTTCAGAATGTCTAAATAAGTATTATTAATAAACAAATAACAGCCATCACGAACAGAATTTAGAACATTGCAAAAAGTGATTTTCTATCTCTTTTCCATCAATTCTAGTATTTGCAAAGATAACAATTTTGATGACAAGTCATCAAAAGACTTGTTGGAGGGTCGTGACTCTGTTATTAACTTCCATTCACTTGGGTGACGAGCTAAACAAGAAACCATGAGCAAGCGCGATTCTTTTCACGGAATAACTTTGTTTAGTCTCCATCAAAACAAATTAACGTCTAAGATGAGAAACCGTCATAAACGGGCGTCTGCAGCACAAGCATCCGTTTAACTAATTTCCTGTTTTCGTTACCTTTGGGAGGGTCTCTGTTAAACGCTGGAAGATATTCAGTTGCCGAGTTGGACGATTATGTGGATAATGTGGGCCAAGTGATTACAGGACAAAGGAAAACAGCTTAAATGGGTGATTTCTCAGACACCAATCTGCATAAAGACACATTAGCTTTCCTGCGACATGTTTAATGAGCTGAACAACACAGAATAATATCAGGCCATTTCCAAAATGTAGAAAAAGGAAATATATCATGGAATCATCCACACATCTAATTTACTTCTTCTGGGTTAAGGTAAGATCAAAGCAGGGATCTCCAGATCTACAAATAGTTTCAAGATAACATAATGAGACATAAGGAAAGCATCATAGACAAAGCACTTACATGTACTGCATACAAAGGCACATTTTTGTCTCATGTGAACTTCCTTATTGGCTATAATCAGTCTTGAGCAACTAAAGCTTGACTTCCTCAAGAGTGTCAGATTTTTAAAAAATCCTTAAAGTCTAAGGGTTGATGAATTTAGCTAAATCTACAAGGTTCAATTGTTTTGGGAAAATTTAATCTCGCCGTTTCTTTTGATTGCTGAATCTTTAAACCTTTAAGCATGAAGCAACAAATCATATATGCATTCTTGTGATTTCACTGGGCTGGATAGTTTATAGATTGCTATTCAGCATGCCATTTATCTGCTTTTGGAGCCTCAGAGCTCTATAGAAGCACAACGATTAAAAACAAAGCTTTCAGCATTTTCATCAATTAAAAGTTTGTTTCCTTTCTGCATTTTTCCTCTAATTGTCTCCATCTTTGCTGTTCTCCACCACTGCTTCTTGTAAAGGTCCTAATACAAATCAGACTCAAAACTCATTCCACACCCCAGGAAAGGATAAACTGGTGGTTTTATTGGTGATCAAGATGAGAGAGATGATAAGCAACTTCACATCAGGATCGTCTTTCAGGTCACACTCTGGGAGATAGATTGTCAAGTGTCTGGTAGTGTAACAGGAAGTAATCAGGAAATGGCGAGTTACCTGGAGGTGGTTTCTGAGTTGATCCCCTTCAGAGACTAGGACCCCAACTGACTTGAACCCTCTCTGATTTAAGAATCTGAGACTACAGACTTTCCTTTAACACGGGATTGTTTCACCCACACCGTGTAGAGTTTTCACCTTTACACGGTGAAAACTAGGAAAGATGACATCGCAGACTGCAGCAACTTTGTTATGTACTCTGTATTGGCAAGGTGAGACAGATTACACACACACTATTCCAATGGTCAGAGGTCAGCATGGGAAAGATAGGAGGTTCAATGTCCAATAACCAATAACCAATAACCAGAAGTTTTGGAAACAATCCAGTTCAGAAACAGGGCAGGCAAGACATATACGGTTTTTGTTTAAGTTTTTCCAAGCAGGTCTCTCTGGGAGAAGACTCTGGGACAGGCCAAGAGCTGACTGGAGAGACGGGGAAAAGAATATCTGGGATTTTCTCCTCCGTGGGTCTGTTTCCTCTGTGTTGAAAGCAATCCTGATTTTCACATGTAAAAAAAACCCGAATATTTATTTATGCAGGTAGTTCTTTATGTTAATAACAGTAAAGATTAACCAAAACTACTTTAAGCAGTCAAACTTTCAGCCTTTGGTTTATTTTTGCTTACACCTGCTGAATAGCAATGGTCCGTCTAGGACCATAAGTGATTGGAAAAAGTTTGTGGAATTGTTCCAAGAGAAAAAAAAAAGAAAAACTTCAGCTCTTACTCTGAACCGAATTGGTTTTTATGCCTGAACTTTTGTCAGAAAGCATCTCAGACTCTCAAACTATTATTTCTTTTTTTTTAATGCACCACCATTACCGAACCAAGCTGCAGAGTGTTTTCATTAGGGAAGTTTGGACTTTCTTTCTTTTTTTCTTTTTTTTTTTTCACAGATTGTTCAAAGACCATCACCAAGCCAGAAAAAAACCCAAAACAAAACAAAAAAAGATTCTGACTGGAGCTCCACGATCAGAACATCTCCGTTCTTTCTAAAAATAAACATGATCAAAACCTGTTTGATCTAAGACGAGACGGGCTCATTTCAGATCAGATTTAAACCTGCTCAGTAACAATGGAGAATATTTATAACTCCAAAACCGGACAAAAAAAGTTTCGTTTTTCATCTCATCGCTGATGGATTCTGTCTGATGTTTCTGCAGATCTAATCTGAGCGACACTCACGTTGTTTGGAAGGTAGACTGCAGCCTCTCTGCGCCCCTAATCCACACATCGCACAAACACACGTTTTCTTTGAGCATCATGCGACAAATTGATTCATCAAGCTTTTATTGACTCGTTCCTCATGCTCGACCTTCCTGGTTCAAAACAGGGTCTTAAAAATGATGTGATGAGAGATGTGACGATCGGAAAATAGGGACTTGGCGTAAGCTCAACTAAACAGAAGTCAGAAATGACACAGACGTTCACCTGAAAGTCAAATGATTTGGTTTAAGTAGTCCGTTATAATCTCTATGCGGCGGAGCCCTATTTCTGCAGTCTGCACCTCCTGTGCCAGATGAAGAGAGATCACCTTTGCTCTTAGTTTGTCTACAGGGATCACCCCCTTCCCTCCAATCCCACCACCAGGCTGCTCAGCACCAGAGCTCTGTCTCCACAGACGCCATGAAATTGTATTTTTTCCTGTTAAATCACCAAAATTACAGTGAGTTTAATCGTTTTTTGTTTTTGTTTTTTGTGCCAAATATTGAATTTGCAAATAGCACATTAACAAAGAATGAGTTTTATTCACTAAATATGCATGAGTCTGTAAAGTTTGGCAATGACATTTTTTCAGAACTTCATGTTTTGTGGTGACTAGTGCTCTCCGAAAAATGACAAAACGGAGCCTTTTTGAACAAGTAATGCAGATGTTTCAGCTGAGAATTTTTTGCTGAGGTCAAATATTCTTCTCCTTTAATATGTGTGTGTTTTTTTTTCCATCTGTACATGATCACAGCATCTCATTCGAGCATCAGCCTTCTTCTGGTCGACGATGGTGAAAGATTCACATTTTTGCCTCTGCTCAGAATCATTCGCCCGAAACCGTCGGCTCAGTGTGATCTGCCTTTTCACGCTTTCTTTATGAAGCTATGATGTTGCTGATGTTCAGCTTGCTCCTTCCCTCCATCATCCAAACACACACACACACACACTGTCAGTTAATGCGAAAATATGACGAGGCAATGAAAGTTGTGTAACGATGCCACCTGACAGCCCATTAAACCGGAGAAGGATGAGGATACAATTAGATTGTCATCCACTCTAGAGTTACAGCCGACAAACCGGATGGATGGAAGTGAGGGGAGGGGGGGGGGGAATATAAATAAGAGTCGGGAGTTCTTGTCTCTGGAGAAAGGCAAGATTTTTCATGGTGAGCGGGACGAGTCGTTGACAGGAGCTCAAATGATGGAGGGATGGTGATTATTGGCTGTGATCAGCCGCGCCGAAATGCTCGGCTGCTGAGCATAAAGGACGAGGGGCTGGGTGAAGTTTTTCCCTCTGGGTGAAATGAAATCCCTCCTCATCCTCTTGTCACTTCTTCATCTGAAAAGACCAGACTTCACTTTGAATGGAGCGGCAGATTTACAGCTCAGCCGCTGTGGTAATTCAGTCAGAGAGTGCAAATAAATGTTTAAGAGCAGCAGCGGTGGCAACACATCAGGTTCCTTGAAAGCCTCGGCGGCTGAGGAGAGAAGGATGAGATGAATAATGAGGAAAGAAATACAAAAAGATTAGTTTTAAAATATCTATGTATATTTAGACTGACTGCGAAGCTGCAGAGAGGGGTCAAAAGGCCAAAGTCTGTCCCACAGCGAAAGAAATTCTTTAACAGCAGCTAATGTTATGAAGTAACTGGTTCAGTCGTTTAAATGTCTTTATTTTTGCAAAAATGTCATATAGATTATGTTTTTTTCCACACATTTTGTATGTAATGCATATGGTGAAGTAAGCATTTTATTTGCAGTTTATCGATGCTGCTTTGAGTATAAAGATCTTACTTTAGAAATATCTTTGTGTTTTAACAAGTTTCCATGTCATGGTGGGAACAATGCACAGAACCCCCCTGTGTGTGTTTTTAGGTGTGATACACCTTGTAGTGACATGTTTCGGCCAGCAGGAGGCGTGATGCTCCTTTCATGAAGCCGACTGGTTCGGTTCAGTGGGTTGTGGATTGCGGTGGGCTTATTGTGGGGTCTTACTCTATACTGGGAATATTTAAATGTCTTTTTTTTTTTTTTGGCTTGGGTCCTTCTTATCAAATAAGTTCAAACTAGGCTGTTTTCTCCTACGACGAAAACAAACAACCAAACAAAAAATATCCAAAACTGGTATTAAGACATTGAAAAAGGAAGAAATATCCCATTTTTTTTAAATCAACAAGATGCATTCTGTGATTTAAAAAAAAACAACAAACAAACAAACAAACTAAACTTAAATGTTAAAGTTGCACGTTTTTCCCCCCCAAAAGTTTTGACGGATGAAAATCAAAGGATAATTTTTCCTCTGGATAATCACGTGAAGATGGAATTGGGGAAAAAAAAAAAAAAAAAAAAAAAAAAAAAAAAAAAAAAAAAAAAAAAAAAACCCGGAATAGTTGTGAAAAGGTTAAACCCCCCAAAAAATTGTTAAAGGACTGGGTGCTGCAGAGCAAAAA
>CAEGAD010010713.1:0-33194 GCA_903067055.1 Poeciliopsis paucimaculata
TGGAGGATCCTCTACCTTGAGGCTCCAGAGGCAGCAGCAGCTTCTAATAACTATTTGCTGCTTTTAAGGGCATTTTATGTGAGGAGAGAAAATGAGTAAAATGATTGAAAAATACATTCAAGATACTAAAATAGTACAAATCTGAAGATTACGACCAGGCCGGTGTCACTCCCAGCTCCTGTGTTTTATGGTTTTACTAATAAAGATCTTGTTTCTTTCTGCTAATTCAAAGGTGAATTAACAGAATTTCTTAAGCGTCGTCAGGCCATAAAAGCACCGGCTCACTTGACCCGACTTTGGAAAAACTGACCTATCTTATCAATTCCATCCAATCTTTAGCAAAATGACGTAATAAGCTGGAAAACTATCAACATGTATCATGCATTTGTAGACCTGGAAAAATGTGTGGCTGAAACATGAAACTTTGGTCTGCTGAAAACATTTTTTTGTATGTAAAACATAAAATCACATTTCCACATGCAAATTCCCAATCACAGGAAATCTGCTGAATTTATGGTCACACGATAAACACGTGACGTCTTGTAGGCATCGGCTCATCTAACCAGTAGGCTAACACACTGACACACACACTGACACACACACTGCAGCTGCTCTTTCTGTACCTTGGTGGGATGAAGGATCCCAAAAGAGTTGGAATCAGGGAGCTGGTGCAGCTGCAGTTCTGTCCTGGGGAGCAAGAAACAGGAAGTTAGTCGCTACGGGAGACACTTCCTGCCCACAGCATCAGCATCGGCAACGACTGTCTGAAAATACTTGGATGATATGAATAACCACAAGATCTCATTTCGCTTTGGGATAAATGAAGTATTTTTTGAATTTAATGGAGCTGAATTATTGTGGGAGGGATAATTCATCCTGAGAGCAAAACAGAGAAACTGATTGAACTGTTTGGCAGGTTCATCCAGACTTCTCTTCCTGAAATCCAGGCTGATTTCTGTTTTTAATCGTTCTGTGATGTCAGAGGAAGTAGTGTGTTTAAGGTGTTAAAAAACTCTGTTTAACTCAAATGTTGTAAATTAACCCATAAGAAGCTTATAAAAGCATGACATCATCATCTGAACTTCTTTCTTGTAGATTTTCAGGCACATTCACGTATGTAAACTTCTGATTTTACAGAACGTAATGAGAAGTAATCGTAATGAGAAGTAATCCGTTTCTTCTTCTAAATTTTGCAAAATTGACAGAATTCTGGAAATCTTCACTGATCTAAAACAGAAAATTTTATTCAGACAAAATGATGAACATAATTGGTTAAATTAAGAGAGAAAGTGACAGAACCTACATCAGAAAATAGAACTGAGAACTAAAACTCTTCCTATGAGCACATGCTACTGAAAAGCTGCTTTGATTCCAGACATTACCTCATTTCTGAGCCTAGTCCTGCCAGCATCTGGGAGAAAACCAGGAAGTTGCTTTCTCCTGGCGTTTTCTGGCACACTGTCCATTTATCCAGCATCATGGTCTGTGTAACAGAGAGCAGGAGGAATCAGCTCCAGTGTGTTTGACTGCTAATCCATGTGTGTGTGTGTGTGTGTGGGGGGGGGTGTGTGTGTGTGTGCGTGTGCGTGTGTGTGTGTGGGTGTGTGTGTGTGTGTGCTGCGTACCTGCAGGTGTCCGGCAGAGACCTGGCCGGCGTGGTTGAAGTCCAGAGAGAAGACCGTGGCGAACCGAGACGAGGCGTCGCTATGCGGGGAGCTCACACATCCGAAGGACCTCAGAATGGAGAACATGGCGCTCACACGCTCCACTGTGGGACAAACACTGAGGATGAAGGACGGCCACAGCACAGCTGGGCTTTTTGTAGGCTAGTTTGATTTCACTGTGACTTTTCCTTTGTCTAATTCAGTTCATTTCAATTTGTTTTTGGAGTCTGCATGCTAGTTTTTTACTAGTTGTTATTGGTTAAATATTGTTTAGTTTTTAGTAGTTTTGCCTTTTTCATACTTTTGCTTATTTTTGGTGCAGGATTCAAAAAGGACGAAGTATTGAACTGTGATTATGTTTACATTGATTGAGGACTGATACCATTTTCAAAATAATATATCCAATTATTGTTGAACAGCTGACTGGAGTTTTCATCCAACTTGTCACCAGTTTGCAGATGAGCGTTAGAGAATGGAGGACTGTAATGTATCCACAGCTGATGTAAACTGCTGGTGTGGGGGGAAAAATGTATTTCTCATCAGTTCAAAAGACTAACATTAAGTTTTATAAGCACAAAAACGAAGGAAATCATATGTATAATTTCAATATGTTTTCGTTAGTTTCATAAACACACAATATAGTTCCAGTTAGTTACACTTGTTCTAAATTAATGACTGCTTTTACTTCAGTTAACGGAAATGTTTTCTCAGTTTCACTTTTCCCTTGTTTCATTCGTTTCAGTTAGCTATAAAACCGCCGTGATCCAGAGTTTTCACCGCTGATGTTCGGTCCGGCTGCTCCGGCCCGTTTCAGCAGAGTGTGTGTGAACGCCTGGCAGGTGGTGGTCTTCCCCGTGCCGCTGCGTCCCAACGCACACACACTGTGGTCCCTCCGGGTTCCCACCATGGACAGATACACCCGCTTGACCAGCGCGTCCAGAGCAGGGGGGGCGTCCCACACACACTCCCCCCGCCGCGTCTTCGGGGTCTGAGACAGAAAGAACAGAGGCGAAAAAAGTGCATGAAAAGAAAACGTTTGTGGGATTTTTGTTGCCTTGAAGGCGGAGCTAGGTCCACCCAGGTGTTTCCCACAGCTGACTAGTTGCCATGGGAGATTAAAGGAGTTTTCAAACATGCATGAAAGAATCAAAGCAACACTCCAGGCGTGTTTTTGATGAGGGAATATCGTCATTAAAGTGTGTAGGAGCTCACCTTGCTGTGGGTCTGCAGCGGGGGCCACAGGCTGACCAGGTTGGGTCCAGAATGAGTGAGGGGCATGCTGGCTTTGGATCGACTGGTCAGTGTGTGCAGAACTCCGCTTTCATTCACACACTGCAGGTCGCTCAGGTCCTCACACACATCCAGCTCTGACGGGTTGCACTGAGGAGGCAGACAGCTGTCAGCTGCAGCAGCTCTGATTCAGAGCTCTGCAAAGTTACACGGGTGCAGAAAAAACATTTTTTTTAAAAACTGCTAAATCATTAATATTTTTTTGTTTCTTATTTTTCTAAGTAAAACATTAAAGAAAGGGGGCAGGATGAAGTTAATGTATACTTCTGCCTACTTCCTTTTCAGCCCGGTAGCTTTGTAAATATGGATCATGGGATCTGAACATGAATCTGTTTGAAATAAGTGAATAAAATGAACCCATTTTAATTTGAGCACTGAACCAACATGGTGATGTTTTTAAGCACAAAGATTTTCCTAAAAAGTTTGTACTTTTACTAAATGTACTTAGCAAAACTTACTTAGCATCTACTTCAGTCCTAATCCCACCTCACTCAGGGTTACAAGAGTTCAAGTTGTGTTTTGTAATATTATTATTCAAAATGCTTTAAACAACAATAGTTTAGAGCGTTTTGGGTCGAAGCTGTTCCTCATTTTTGGAGCATTCTTTGTCATCTCACAGCTTCCTAATTCTGTTTTGTTCACACTGATAAACTATTTATATTATGTTTTGTATATATATTTTGCATTTAAGATAAAAACACCCTTTTAATGCAAAAAAAAAAAAGTTTTACCCAAAACCTCCTCATGCGGGAGTTTCAGCTTCACTTGGTTCAATTTCACAAAAAGCAAAGCTGTTATTGCATTTTAGGCAATGAAATGTCGATCTCCTTATTTAAGAAAGGAATCGAGTTATTCGTTTAGTCATTAAAATATTCCTAATATTGTACAAAAGAAAAATCTGCAGATTTTTTTCACAATGCAATGAATCGATTATCACCAGAATAATCGATTACTAAAATAACTGCTAGTTGCAACTCTGATGCATATCATTATTGTTGCTGTTATTAATCTTTGTAAGTAAAAAAATAAAACGGAAAGAAAAGCAGTCACCTTTTCAACTTCAAACTCTGTGATGTCGTGGAGCGAGCCGTCCGTCTCCAGCCGGACTCTGACCCGACCCGACGGGAGGTCAGGCGTTCCTTCATCCGGCTTCAGCTGAGTGGCTGGAAAGACAAGAAGTGAGGAATTTTTTAAAAAAGATTTCAAAGATCCCACATGATCAAACAAACACGCATCCTTATTTATTGTACGGTGAGCTTCCCATTGAGATTCCCTGCTTTCTGCACAGTAGAGGTGGAGGTCAGAGGTCAGGGCTGCCGGGCAGCAGCAGCTGGAACTAATCTACAGCAGGACATCCAGCCACTGGTGGCTCACTGCAGACTGAGTGTGGATTAACAGATGATGTTACTGATCCCAGATCACGTCGCTGCAGAGCTGCAGTGTGTTTACACACACACCGGCTAACGCAGCTCGGCTGCATGATCCCCTCATTAAAACTGGATACTGACAGACAGGAAATATTTTTAAAAGGTGCTGTAGAAGTCTGGTGGTTTTCACCTTTTGTTTTTACAAATTACCAAGTAAATAACAATGAATAGATTTTTTTTCTTTAATTGTCTAAATAAAAACGCAATTCGCTTTAATGCTACTCAAAAAATAATTAATTGATCCCCAAAGAAAATGAAATGCTGCTGTAACTATTTAATTCAAGATTCTTCAAAGAAATGCTGGCGGCTGTGGACAGGAAGGAACTCCTGTAGAGGTCTGTGTTGCAGCAAAACTGAAGAAGCCTCTGACTGAAGACACAGTGCATGGTCAGGGTTGTCAGTAGGTTTCTTGGTTTTATGAAGAATCCTTCTTGCATTGTCATCTCCAGAGGTTCTACAGTGATCCCCCAGAACAGAACCAGAACAGAACCAGATCAGAACCAGTCTTCTTTACCAGATCGTTGAGGCTTTTTAGGTCCCTGGTTCTGTCACATGAACTCAATGTTCAGGTTGTGCGATGCTCGGAGCTCCGGTCTCTTTCCCTGATTAAAGACGAATCGAGTCGATGGAATCATGAAGTGACCGTCTGTCTAGCAACATGGCTGAAGAGTCAGGAGGTTTCACTGACGTCTCCTCAGGTGGAAGTGTGGTTAAGACGCGGCGACATTTGACTTTCATTGTCTTTGTCCAGGCAGTTGGTTTGCTAAATGTAAAAGTTTCTGACGGTACGATAAAAAGACTGAACAGCTGCGGTTTGTTTGGAAGCGTTTGGTGTAAGCAGAGAGCTGGAGTTTGGCCATGCTGCGGTCATGGAGGAAATAAAACCATGATTATGAACAAGAGCCAGACTAACGTCCCTCCAGCAATGCTATAAAGACTGATATAACCAGACAGAAAAAGACAACTGAGAGTTACTGTTGCACTTTGACTTCATAGAGTTGTTTTCACACAGCTCTGGCTTTTCATCTGTGGTTTCATGAACTAAATAATGACAGGAAACATCTTCTGTTGTGGATCTGCCGACGTTACTTTTCAGTCTGGTAAAGACCAGGCCTTTTCTTTCCACCGGTCCTGTGAACGTAGTGTGTGTGTGTGTGTGTGTGTGTGTGTGTGTGTGTGTGTGTGTGTGTGTGTGTGTGTGTGTGTGTGTGTGTGTGTGNGTGCGTTTGTTTCTAATACCTTGTGGGGACCATTTTCCTGACACATGCTACGTTGTGGGGACCCACTGCTCCTTGTGAGGACTGAAGCCTGGTCCCCACAAGGGGAAACGCTGTTTTTGGGTCAGGGGTCAGGTTTACGACTAAGGTCTGAATTGAGTTTTGGTTAGGGTTAGGATAAGGGTAATGGTAAGGTTTAGGCTGTAGAAATGAATGGAAGTCAATGGAAAGTCCCCGCAAAGATAGCTACACAAACATGTGCGTGTGTGTGTGTGTGGCCGCCTCCTGTGTGTGTTCTTCACTCACCGCGGGTGAAACCGTCCTTGTGGACGAACCACACAGGTCCCACCTCGTACCACACGTCCCTCACCTGACAGGACAGACAGACAGCAAAACAACAAACAGGTCAAATCGCTAAAAACCAAAACATATAGATCAAAGCCATTTATTTCATTTCTTTCCATGTTTTTTTTCTTCTGTAGATTTTTGTAGTTGTACATACAAATAACATCTGCCTTAAATCTGAAATAGATTTATTTGGAATATTATCAAATCCACCAAAGGGTTTTTTTTTTTACGGCTTCCATGTATTTTTGTAAAAAAAAAAAAAAAAGAAAGAAAAACTTAAAATCTTGTGGAGAAACAGAAAATATGACACACAGTAATCTTCTTCTGAAGAACTGTTTTGTTCTTCAACATCTTTTCTACAAAGCTTCAAGGCACTGATGTGTTTGTGAGTTTTTCAGTAATAATGAATTAAATAAATGGATTCCAGAGAGAAACACAAAGGATTTCAAATCCATCTCAGAACGTCAAACTTCAAAAGGTCATCAAGTGACAGCTTGATATGAAAAGACACATTGTGTAAATGTAAGTGACCAACATCCTCCCTCGTTTTTCAGGCTTTTAATTTTATTTCATAGAAGTTAATGCCACAAACATCCAGCGACTGTTTACCGGTGTGCAGTCATTCAATATGCTTAACTATAAACACAAAAACTATAAAAACTATAAAAGAAAAGTCAATTAGAAATATTTCAAAGACCAACAAAAAAACTAATAATAACTGGCCCAATAAGTGAAATAGTTGTAAGACAAATGTCATAGTAATGTTCATTTTATAAAAATATTAATTGTTTAATTTATTGCTCTGCAGGGAAAGTAAAAATAATTCACAATTTTATTGTTGTTTGCAATCATACTTGCAGAAGAAAAGCTGATTTTGGCCCCTGAGGACTTTTTGGCCCTTGGTTCAGAACATTTGAACAGCTCTGGTTCGTGTTTAGCTCAGCAGTGATGGCGCCTCCACCAGGTGTGAATTAGGGACTAAACCAAACGATAAAATATTCATTTCTAAACGACGTAATGTCCAGACGCACCTCCTTCCCGTTCTGCTCCGTCACGGTTGCGTCAGCTTGCCTCCCCTCTGGTTCCTGTCTCTCCTCGATGCCGTTCTGGTTGCTTTCCACCAGCTTCCCGTCCTCCGTCCTCCTCTTGTCCGGCTCGGGCTCCATCTTCTTCCTGCCCACCGCCTCTTGCTTCTTTTCCTGTCGCTGGCTGTGCTTCGGGGGCTCCGGTGAGAGCGTCTGTCCGTCGGAGTCCGGAGTCATTATGTGGCGCTGGGCCGGCAGGCCGCCGTCCGGCTGGATGCAGTCGGACCGTTTCTGCTTGCTGTTGTTGACCTGTTCGGCCCGCAGAGCCATCTCGGCCTCCAGGATCGGAGGAGTCTGATCCGGGACCAGGAACTGCTGCACCAGGTTGTCGCTCAGTTTGTGCGGCTGAATGAGGAGAGAAATGAAGAGATGACGATGATGATTATTTGGATGCAGCAACAAAACCTCCTGAAGGCCTCAAGGACATTTATCAAACACGAGGCACATAAAGGTGCTTTACAGAAACAAATGCATTAAATGGACTGAAACACGCGACATAAAGAATAAGACGGGAAAATGCAACTTCAAAAACTCTTGTGATTGACACACTACATTATTGTTCTTATTTGACAAGAACGAAGGCTGAATTAGTAAGAACCATAATCAGTAGTTCATAACTACTGCCAGGTTTCAGAAATGCTCTGTGATTTCCCCCCTATGTGAGTCTAATGCAGCAATGTGCAACATTTACAATCCATTTACAGACCAGAAAACTGAAATCTAGAGCCACAAATGTCAAGTGAGATGTTTCATTCCAACACTACCTACTATAACTCTTTGAAGAAGTAATGAGTTACGACAATGTTTAATTTGGCTTTGGGATTAATAAAGTATTTTTGAATTTGAGACATTTTGCACAAAATACATCTTCTGCAGAAATGTTATCGTTTTGAAGGAAGCACTGTTTTGACTCTGTTTCTAGGTTTGAATATAAGGAAAACATATAACTTTGTAAAAACATTTTATTTATTTTTTTCTCCCTGTGGGATGTTGGAAAAATAATATAAAGAAAATTCACAGTCCTAAAGACAACAACAAAAAAACATGGATCTATAAATCATCTTCTGATGTGGAAATTCAGTCCAAAGATTCTATAACCAACGAGGAATTAAAACTAAAAACCTGCAGTTATTATATCCGCATTTAAAAACATTAACTTCATCATGTTTAGTCAATGGGATTAAGAGTCACTGTGGAAGAACAAGACCCTCAGGTTTTCTCCATTATGCTGCAGAACGTTGTGATGGACACAAAAACCTTCTCAGAATAAGTGACTATTAGTGTAAAGTCTCAGTCAACAACAGAGTCACTGAAAGCATCAGTTTAGTGGTCTGAGAATGGAGCCTTGAGGAACGCCACCTGTGAAACCTGCAAATGACAATAAGTAGTTCATATCTGATAACTGAGACGTTTACAATTCAGCTCATAAAGTCCCGCCCACTTTTGCAGCCTACCAATCGGCACGCTGTGATTATCAGCGTCACATTCAGTCCAGTTGTTTTCCCTTTTCCTTGCCTGCTGAAACATGAGGTGTAGTAAAAACAGAAGTTTTATTTTATTTTATTACGATCTCAGATTTCCTGAACCAATAAACCCAAGAAACGCAATACGCAAAACAGTAAATTGCAAATAAATAAATGTGTTTAATGCTGTTAAGTCTGTTGTATTTGAGTGTTTTGAGGGAGCATTAACTAACTAAAGCCTGTCCATGCAGTCATCGACTTACTGTCCTCTCCTCTTTGACCTCTTTGACCTCTGGCTCCTTATGTTTGGTCTCCTTCTCTGAGTCTCTGACCAGCTGCTTCAGGATGCCTCCCGGCAGGACGGACAGCGGCGGTGGAGGGATGGTGGCGGCCGCCGTCTTGTTCTCCTCCTTTATCTAGAGTGTCAGGAATTAGAGGAACCACGCAGGATCGGACACAAACAGGAAGTCATTGTGCGGCGCATGCTGACGTTTCATCAGATGAGATGCATTCATGCAATGTTTGACAGAAAGCCATCAAACAGACAAAAAGAAATATCTGCACATCGACCAAGACTTGACCTTCCGCCTAAACTAACGGCTGAGATGGAAGTCATTGTTGACAGAAGCTCTAAACTCCGATCAGATCCATGTGGAAAAACACACCATTCATATTTGTATAGGAGAGGGAAGCATCAGTTATTGACCCAAAGTATTTCCTGTTGCATTTTTCAGACCCGACGCGTCCCATATATTTAATTACTTCCATCAATTCTTTCCCCACAGTCTTTTCATCGTGAGCAGGACCATCACCAGAACAAACTGACCCAGAAATTATTCCGATAAACGACAAATATTATTATTCTATAATTGTGTAATTATAAAATAATATGTTATCATAATTGTATAATTGTATAAATATTGTTTTGACACTGAATAATGAAAATAACAGTATAATTATGCAAGTTTACGCTCTCAACTTTCATTTTGCAAACAAAAACGTAAAACTAGAACTGAAAACATTTGAAATATCTCAAATAAAACATTAAAAACAATAAAATACAACAGAAATATGAAACTACATATACAACCGTCTTTTAGTCTCCAAATCAAAATTTATACTTTAAGTGTTTGTTCCCATTTTCTTTCTCTCCAATACTGAACTTTCTTCTTCTGTCTTTGGATGAAATCGTTTGAAATGAGACGTTACTGTGAATATTATTAGAATTATTAGAATATGATTAAATGCAATCAACTTGATTGTAAATAAATACATTTAGACGTAATAGACAGTTTTATTGTTCCATTAATTAAAATGTGTAATAAGACAGCTCCCTGATCAATGTACTTCATCCTGCAGTTTGATCATCAATGGATATTGAGACTGATCAGTTTTATTCATCACATGAATAAAATCGCTGATACATGAGGAGTTTTTCACAGTCTATCAAATTTGCTACGATTAAATATCTTCCACGCAATTAATGGTAACATTATGAAGTATTTGTAAGTGTGAGGTATTACATTTAACACGAGAAAATTAAAATATAAATATGACGGTATTTATCTAACAAGATTCAGCAAATCAAACTTGTTTCAAGTTGCATAAAAAAGAAAAGAATCTGCCACTGAAAACTTGTTTTAATCTTTAAATAGAAGCGTGTTTTCCCTTTTTTATAGTTTAAAATAAAGATAAAGAGGGTTTTATTTGTGAAAAATTATGCTTTTTTTATCTTATTATTTTGACATTAAGTTCCCAGTATTGAAATAAAGAAAATATAGATTTTACTGGAACCTCTGGTGTCATTTTGTTGTGGAAATTCAATGACATCATTCAATAAAATAAGTGAAAAAAACAGCCAAAATGTACATCTGTTGTTATGGCAAACTTTAAAAATATGAATTGGTTCTTTATCACTTTCAGCCAAAGTTATTGAAAGCCACTGTGAAAACTCCAAAGAGCCACAGGTGAGCAGATCAATCCCAGATATCAAAACCACAGTGGTATTGGATCCATACCGGCTTGACAAGATCAATATTTTAGCTTCATTTGTATTGAAATGTTTGTTTTGTCAAATCTGAGTTGGTTTTTTTTCTATTATTTCTGTTTGTCATGTAAGTATGTTATTAAAAATATTTAATAAACTTTGTCTAAATTCTGCTCTAAGTTTGGACAAAACACTTCAAAGATAAACTACAAAAACCCAGTAGATTGATGATAATCAAGCTGAAATATGGACGACTGCTGGCCCTGTATTAAATGGGATCAACACCAAAATATGCCGCATGTCACACCTATACTTTTTGTTATTCAGTGTGACTTCTAGAAAACACCTTCATGGCCCCAATCTGTGGACCTGCTGGTCACTCAGAGCGCTGACTGACCAGCAGCCTGCAGATAAACACTTTGGCTGTCCCGCATCTCAGAGCTCCAGCAGCCTGTTGAAATGTATTTTAAGCACTCTCTTGTAGATGCTGCTCTAAATTTAGCTTTAGGAAAAGCATCCAGAGGAAATTGGTTCTGGAATAAATTCAGATTTTATTTGTTTTTATTTAAGTTCCCCGTCAGCTGCAGAAGAACCACGGCTACTCCGACTGAGGTCCAACAGAATTATATCTACAGAACAGAAAAAATATATACTAACCTTGAACAAAACTAAATATATTTACACTTTGCCTTTACACAACCTATTGCGATTATTGTTTCTACATTCTGTAAAATGATCATGTGTCTATATATACATACAAACATGTATACACATGATTAGGTGCTTCATTCCATTCAGTTAAACTTCTATTTAAAACTATTATCTTCTAAACTAAAGGACATTAGCAATGTTAAATTAAGCAACAAAAAAAAAAAAAAAAAAAAGTCAGCTAGTTCCTGTTTTTAACGTAATCTTAAAGTATAGGTAATATGTAGGGCCCCTACACCTCCAAAGTGAGGTGTCAGGGCCATTGGCGGCCCTCGGTATGAATCTATATGGGCTCTTGACTGCAGTTTAAGAACAGCCTAAATTTAGTTTGCCAGTTCAGGCAGTTGATGCAGATACACATTTAAAAACAATGCAACACTGAGTAAACATGATATTTAAAAAGGTGAATGGATGAATAACATGAGCTCTACCAAAGCTGGAGTTTTGGGC
Organism: Poeciliopsis paucimaculata; assembly: GCA_903067055.1. Taxonomy (NCBI): domain Eukaryota; kingdom Metazoa; phylum Chordata; class Actinopteri; order Cyprinodontiformes; family Poeciliidae; genus Poeciliopsis; species Poeciliopsis paucimaculata. The sequence continues at coordinate 11,640 of CAEGAD010010713.1, forward strand.
TGCGTCTTGTGGAGTTGGTCGGGTTCTACTCTCTGTTTGGGCTGGGAACTGTCAGTCAGATCTGGCAACCCTGAGCGTCTGGTCAAACCCCCCTGATGGTTTCTCTGTAATCGTTAGCCTGACTCTATGCTGCAGGTCTTCGCCAAGGAAAAACTCCAGCTTGGCTGTTAAATAACCTTTATTGTGTGTTTTCCTGGATGAAGCAGGCAGAGACCCACTTCCTGTCCTCCACAGAGACCCACTTCCTGTCCCCCAGAAGACCCACTTCCTGTCCCCCAGAAGACCCACTTCCTGTCCTCCACAGAGACCCACTTCCTGTCCTCCACAGAAACCCACTTCCTGTCCTCCAGAGACCCACTTCCTGTCCTCCAGAGACCCACTTCCTGTCCTCCACAAAGACCCACTTCCTGTCCCCCAGAAGACCCACTTCCCATCCTCCACAGAGACCCACTTCCTGTCCTCCAGAGACCCACTTCCTGTCCTCCACAGAGACCCACTTCCTGTCCTCCACATGAGCTAAAACTCTATAAAAGTCCATCTGATACATACGGACTTGCAGGATGACTAAAACACTGGAACTGCACAAAGACATGCCACAGTGACTCAGGATCAGAACAGGCTACCACTGACTGTGTAATCAATACTTCATCTCACGCACACCCGCACACACACACAGGCAGGGACTAGAATCCACACAGCATGCAGCCCTGCTGCACCTCCCTTCTGCTCCCACAGCTTTAAGCGGGAAGACAATGCCATGGTTGCTCCCAGGAGGAGGGCGGGGCTCAGGGGGGTGTGGCGGTGGTTGTGGGGACGAGGGGTCACGGTGAGGTCAGCCAGTGGTGGTGTGTGTGTGAGACAACCTATCAGTGGAAAGAAGCAGTTAAAAAGGAGGGAAGGTGTGCAAACAAACTGGGATTCAGGTTTGATGTGGCTGAGAGGTTTCAGTTGCTTCAGCTTTGGTTTTTTTTCTTTTTTGTGAAGAAACCATTTTCTCATCCTGATTCTAAGACTCCTCTTTATTCACCAAATTAAGTTGCAACCTCTTTTTACTTCGCCTTCTTCTGTTTCTCTGCACTGTCCTCCAGTTTTTGCATGACACAAAAAAATCTGTCAATCAGTCACTCAATCATTATCAAACTGAAAAACCCACAAAAAATCTGTTTAGTTATTCATAATGTCAAGTAGTATAGGAAGTCTCACAATCAATCAGGTGTTTGGGAGAGAACAAAGCCCAGAGCATCATTAATCCTCCACCGTACTTAAAGGGGCAGTGTTATGTGTTTTCCAGCCACATAGAATCACTTGATAGCAGAATAAAGTAACTATTTTACATTCAGTTGTTATAAAAATGACGTGTAAATCAAAATGTCATGTAGCAAAAGCACAGAGAGCAAAACATATTTAAAAATCACAAGCAAGAACAAAGAATACCTTATTTACAGGTAAAACTAATTAAACTTGTAAAAACTTCACAAAACCTTTTAACCATTTAAAAATGACAAACTACGGGGCTTTTGGACTTGGCCCTGTGACACAAAGAGCAGCGAAGGAGTCGCTTCTGTGTGAGAGGAGAGACGAGTTCTGCAGGCAGTGAGAGTCAGCAAAGATATTTTCTCAGATAAATCTTCACTCGAGTTATCAAGTTATTCGTCCAGAAAAGAGAAGTGGAGAGCAGACCGGTCCATGTGTGGAGCTGCTGCTGATCCAAAACTAAAACATTTCATTTTATTAAAAAAAAAAAAAAAAAACTCAAAAGATTCTGAGACACACAAAATGTTTTTTGCTGTTCTGCATCTTCCTTTTGTAATATAAAATAAAAATAATAAAAACAACAAAATAAAAAGTAAAAATAAACTGTGTTTAAGTCACAAAAGTCGCTTACAAACATTTTCAACACAGCTAGCTGGAAAACCTCCACTGTGCTGCTGCAGTGTTTTCACTCTGCTCAGAAACTCCCATTTTAACATATCAGAGGCACAAACAGAAGAGGTGGATTAGCAATGCTAGCTAGCCACTGATGGTGTCATGGAGGACATGCTGCTGTGGAAAAGTCTTCGTTGCCTGGACACTGAGCTGCTAGCCTGTCAGTACAGACATGGATGACAGTCATCTGACTAAACAGTGTCTTCAGTCAGAGGCCTTTTCAGGTGTGTTGCAATACTGACTGCTACTGGACAGCCTTCCTGAACACAACATGACCATCCACAAGAACTCTATATGAATTTTGACATTTTATTTACCTTTGGAATAAATAAAATATTTCTGAATGAAATTGAAATAAATGTGTCCAGTTTCTAAATCAAAGTTAATTATAAACCAGTGAATCAATGACTAGTTTTTTGCAACTCAGCAGTAAATCTCAGCATTTCCAACCAAACCATCGGGGCCAGGAGAGTCACTGTTACTGTCAGGACGGACAAAAAACTCGCAAATGTTCAACGTCTTTTTGACAAGACGGCTTTTAGAAAATAGATACTGATAGGAAGCCACTGCAGGGAGGACATTTTTGTCATTTTAAAGAGCTTCCATTTATTTCTATTAGGATTTTAAATCAAGATAAAGACCAAATTTAGCAAAAGAAAAATGATGGATGTTGTTTTCAGCGGGACAGAAAATGATGTGATAAATTAAAAGAAGCACGTAGATTCCAACCCAATGAAGAGAAAATCTGCGGCGGCTTATTAAGGTGAGGGAGTACTTTTTAAAAAAAATGTACTGTCTTTAAAAATATATATATATAAATTTAACCAAAAAAATAAATAAATAAAACAAGGAAATTTCTGAGTCCCAAAAGTCAAACATTTGTGTGAAATTTTGAGATTAATTTTTGAAATTTTCTTGAAAAAACAAGAAAACTGTAAAAAGCCAAAAGTTTTACATTTTCAACTTTTGCCGTTCTTTTGTCTAGAAGTTTTTTGCCAAAAATTTACTCTATTTTTTTCTTGCATGACAAACTTATGTTTGTTATTAAAACATAAAGTTAAAAATATCAGCTTTTTTTTTTTTTTTTTCCTTTATCCAGTTATTAACAGTCATGGCGGAAGGTCCAAAGAGCCACTTGTGGCTCCAGAGCAACGAGTTGCAGACCCCTGATCTGGAAGCTTTCATTCTTATTTATTATTCACCATTTCAAATCCAAATCTAGAGGCTTCAGTCAGACTTTTTTCTCACACCCTGAGAAGAGAGTGAACACTGCAGGGCCGCACCAGCTGACCCCAGAACCACGCTCTGAACCGACTCCCGGAGGAAAGTCCCAGCCCCAGGTTTTAACGCCCATCTCTCTTTCTCTCTATAAAACTCAAAATTGTCTTTACCTCCAGCTGTGTGTGAACACCAGGCAGGCAGGGGGAACGCGGGGCTGGAGACCTTCTGAAGAAGCTTCTCAGAGATCCAGAAGGCCGGCGGCGGATCCGGGGAGGGCCAAATAAAAACGTCCTGCTGTCACACAGACACCGCCACAGACTTACACTGGGTATGACTGAACGAGGGGGGCATGTAGCAATAGAACCAGAAATAGAGCAACACACACACACTTAAAGCAGCAGCACACAACGGCTGGCAGGACACTATAAATATCAGCAGGCGCTGGGCGGGTGGAGGAAGGGGATACAACCCTGTTTGGACAACTGGCCGACATGGATCCTCAGGAAAACCCGATTTAGGGAGACAAACTGCCTAGAAAGTCACTTCTTATTGTCTGCATCAATTATTTAAACGCTTTGAGTCTTAGGTGAGGAGATCCAAAGAAAATATGACCAATAAACCAATAAAGAAAGTTAATATCAACCCCTCCGTCCCACCTGACCGGCTTTAGAGACGGAACCGGTGAGTTCTGCTAAATGATGTGACCGAGGCTGACAGGTCACCTGATGGAAGGAGAGTGATGGCCGCCCGGCGGATCCCTGACAGGACACACCCGCACATGTGCAGATCTGCAACTCATCAGCTGTCTGCTGTGACTGACAGCTACAGGTGGGGGAGGGGGAAGGGCTGCAGGGGAGGAGCCTGCTGATTTCTGGGAGGAGGAGACAAAACAAGCAGAAAAAAACCCCAATGATCACAGTTATTACAACAGGAGCCTGTCGAACCAGTTATCACTGGACGGGCTCTCATATGAGTCGCTATTTTTTCTTTGTTGTTAATGTTTCCAACATGTTTGCTGTGACGAGCTCGGCTTCCAGGAGGGAAAATGTTTGCTCCCCTTTGCGATTTCATTTTTGCTCACCAAAAATGTTTAAGAAAAGAGCGAAGCTTTTTGGCTTTGAACGTTGAGTCTTGCGTGATTTGTAGTCTCCCACAGACAGAAAACCTGTTGCTTGTTGCAAAAACTATTTCACCAGACAAGCAAACTAAGCACACCCTGTTGCAAGCACTGCAGCACAGCTAGCTGCAACAAGAAGATAGAAGTGTAGCTGTTTAAGGGTGAACTCACAGCAGCCCTGTTGAGCCTGCTTTAATCCGCCTCTAATCTGTTTATTTAGAAAGTCCGGTTCATTTGTATAAGTGTGAATGTGTAATCAAATTAAGGAACAGTGAACTCTGGTCTGCATAAAAATCTCAGTCCCGGTTTGGTTTAAGGGAATCCGGTGCAATTCACATGCTTCTGTAAATGCCAAACGGACAGAGGCTGCTTTTTTGGAAATGAAATGAAACAAGTTCAGGAAGTGGACAGCACAGGGCATTGTGGGTAAATACAGCCAAAACAAATGTGTTGGAGCTAGAAATGGTGGTGTTCTTTTATCAAAGATAATCCTCCAACTATTGCAATCTAAAGTCACTCCATGTTTTGTTTTCATTTCATGAAGAAGAAAGTTTTGCTCAGAAGTTTTTGTTGTTTTCTTCAGTGGGTTTTGGTGCAGCGCCACCGCAGGTCAGGAGAGAAACAAGTATTTCAATCGTTTAGATCAGGGGTGCCCAAAGTGTGTCCTGGAGGGCCAGCATCCTGCACATTTTAGTTCTCTCCCTGTTTGCATCAACAACCTTCTCAGCATATTAATGTTCTTCTTAGGCTTTCTAATGAGCCATCATTTGATCCAGGTGTTTTAAACCAGGGAGAGAACTGAAGCATACAGGATGCTTCAGTTCCCCGTGACTCCTTCACTCAGCTCCTTCAGACTAGCCAGCAGCAATCAGCAAACACCTGGTGGAACTGCACATCAGCTGAGCTCATTATAGGCGATACCTTTCAGAGCAACACTGGTAAAAACGTTAAAAGGGTTAATAGAGGAGCCATGTTGTGACGTCATCCTGAAGACTGGGGTTCTTAAAGAGACCGAGGCCCAATTTCAAGGCGTTAAATCAGAAAGTCAAATTGCTTTTTAGTCATATTTGATTATGAAACATTTTTAGAAACACCTGAAAGTAAGAGTTATTTCATTGTGCTACAAAATGGAACTGTGTGCCTGGAAAACACCCAATACTGCCTCTTTAAATATGTTTGATGTATTTTTCATCAGCTGTCAAACACAAGCTGCAAAATTACAGAAATACACTTGGAGTATATCATTCAGTGTGTTTTGATTGTATATACACCAGCTTACATTTTTTTTTTATAACAAATTTGACATCAAGTTAAAGTTTCCACCTCTTAGAAAGCAAATGTATCGCAGACACTGCAAGGCAACCCGACCCACCATGCTGTTTGACCAGGCCTCCCTGAGAGGACACCAACATCTGAAATACACGTTTGTTGATTAGTAGGCATGGGGACCATGAGGACATGAGACAAAGACTTCTGAATGAACAAGTCAAATGCAAAATAAATGCAACGTGACAAGAGGCAACACAGAAAAAGTTGTTTTTTATTCTTGAACTGTTCTTACAAGCAGTCCAACAAGCAACTTTCTATCTCAAAAAACAAAAAGAATCATTGAAATAAAATAAACTTTAGAATATTCACCGAATAATATCATCAGTCAGATAGCAGTATTTTTTTTCTTCTTCTTCTTCTTTTACCTTAATTTGAATAACCCAAAAGCAGTAGTATTTGTGTTTGTGGCGTGTGAAAACGAGAAGAGTTTCAGACGGGTGTAAACTGGAGGGGTTCTCTACAGTAAGCCTCGGCCGAGAAGCTCCGACGTGTGGAGGAGAGACGCCGGCTCCCGATGCACACAATAAATATGGAAAAAACAAAAACAAAAACAAAAAGCACAGAGTCTGGTGTCTGAACAAAAATAATCATCTGGAACTCGCAGGTACAATATCTCTAATAAGTCTTTTTATGTGCAAGATTCAAGCTGAAGTCATCACCACAAACAATTACACTCACATCAACATCCCCGACCTCCCCTCGACAAGTTCATTTTGTTTTCTACATTAAATCTTTTAAATAAACCTAGAGCGTTTTGTCATTTCATATACACATATATTTATATATACTATATACTTTTTTTTTTTTATTTTATTTTCCTATATGCTGTCCTTTTTGAAAATCGTGTTGAGCCGAGGGAGGGAAATCTGTGTGTGACGTAGAAAGAAAGTAAAAACGTCCACCGGATGGCGATACGAGGCGTTAATGAGGCTCACGTATCTCCCAGAACTCACGACTTACACACAGTGTGGAGCATAGAGAGGGCAAAAAAAAAAAACAACACAAAAGAAAAACAAAAACTTTCAGGAACAAGTACAGGGAACCGGGTGGTGTGTGTGCGGAGACCCGAACACACCAACACACAGACACACACACACACCAGTGGAGAAACGTTTTGGTCACAGTTTTGTACCCTTCTAACTAAATCTTCTCCTTAAAAAGTTCGTGAGAGTGGACTTTCAATCGCTTTTGGCTGCTGGCGCGTCCGTGACGAGGAGCAAACGTCCAACTTCCGGTTAGTTCCACTCGTTCATTTCAACAACAAACATTTTAAACGTAAAAAGTTATTTTGGCACATTTAACAACTGGTAAGTAACACGTCGGGCTAAAAAGGTGCAACAACATAACTTTCAATGAAAACAATAAAAACCATTTTGGTTTATAAAAATAAAAGACACCTTAAGAGGTGGCAAAAAAAAAAAGAAAAAAAAAGAAATCTCTACAACGTGATAAGATTTCCCCCTGACGAAATAAAAGGCTATCAAAAAAAAAAAGAAAAAAAAGAAGCAATTTACCCAAATCAACCCTTTTTTCTACCGAAGCTTTTTGCATTACAGTTCTGCAACAAGGACATTGTACTGCATAAAAAAAATAAAAACCCTGAAATTACAATAGATTTCTCCTTCCGTTGCACATCCTGTGTAACACTGCGACTGCGCCACAACCCGTCCCCGACCGGGCCGGGCCATGGAAAACACTAAACACTAATGAACGGGAGCTGGACAGGCAGCTGATGTGTTCGGCTTCCTGCTTTAAACGTGACATGATTTAAAGCTGACTGGATGAGCTGACTTAGCTTCGTCTCTCACCTTTGCTCCAGATATGGCAACAATAAAGTCAAACTGAAGGAGCTTTTACAAACACCGTGCAGCATTTCAGAAAGAAAAGATTCCCTGTGCTTTATATATACTTAGGACATGCAGCTGATGCATATTGAAATGGAACGAAATTAGGTGAACATTTTTAAACATCGAATGTTTTTAAATGGAATACAGAGAATGAAAATTGCAGACAGAAATGTGGAAAGTCGAACTTTGACTTCGTCCCAGTTGGACTTGAGAAAAGGCTCCACTTCAGTCAGTTGGTTTTCACAAACAAACTGAACAAGTCAACAAAGCAGCATAACGTTTATGTTACTGACCAGGTGTGTAACAACTTCTACACCGAAGAGTGTTATCACTCAAGTGGATTAGCAGAATGAATGTGGTGCTTTTAATTACTGGGGAAAAAAAAAAAAAAAGATTTAAAAAAATTTGACTTTTGGCCACGAGATTTGGTCAAAACAGGATATTCCTCATTTAAGCAAAACATGAGACTCTACTGTGTTGGAGACTCTTATTTTGTAGTGAGAAAGGAAGTAGTACTTTAGTGGCCGTATGCTGATATAGAGTTGGCAAAGAAAGACTTCTTTTTGGCTCGCTGTCAGAATTATAGAGTCTGGCGGCACTTTTAAATGGCTTATGTGGAAGCCTGCCTTTTGGAAACGCAATAGAAAACTGCAACTGCAAAACCGCCAGCTGCTAATGATGCTAATGTGAGTAAAGTTAGGAGTTGAAGATGCTAAAATTAGCATTATTAGCCACAAGCAGCATTAGTGGCTAATCCTGTTAAAGTTAGCATTATTATTGTTGAGCGTCACTAACTCCTAACGTTGCTCGAGATAGCATCAGACAAGAAATATTAATGAGTAATGTTGTTAAAGTTAGCATAATCACTTCCAAGCATCATCAGCGGCTAACGTTGGTAAATTTAGCATTACTAGCACCATCAGATGTTAATGCTTTTTATAGATGGCTATTTCAGTTTTTCAAGACAGCCTGGGCTGCGTGGGATTTCTTTTTTTTTTTTTGTCCAACACTTGGGCTGAACCTAAACCTGATAATTCTACACAATGCAACTTCTGAAACTTTTATTTTGTTTGTGAAATCCCAGAAAGGGAGCATTTTCACTTCTATAGCGGTTCTTATACAGCGGTTTTGTCAAAGCTGCACTGATATTTTCTAAACCAATTACAAATTACTTAAAACCGAAACCGTTATGCCACTGTGGAAAACAAAATAAAAAAGGGGGAATTTGTAGCTTTACCAAAAATATTGCTAAAAATCTTGAACCCAATGTTATGACTACATTTGAGAGCTGGATATGTTGTTATTGGCAGACTGTAGCAGGTTAGGATTGGTCCTCCAGGCGCCTTCGGAGGTCAAAGAGCAAAAATAAAGAGCAGAAAAATAAAAGAAAACCGAAGGTTGTTTGTAAAACTTTCTCTCAGCTTCAGCTCCTCCTCGTCCGACTTGTGCTCACTCTGATGACGAACACCGGCAGAACCTGCAAAGCCACTAGAATGTGTGTCTGTGTGATGGCATCATCTGGAAACAGCCTAGCAGAGGTAACGCAGCACCGACACCTGCTCTTCCACACACACCTTACGCCCTCACACACTCTGCAGAAAGAGAGAGAACATCCCATCCTCCTGTGTTGGGGTAAAGCCTTGCGAGGTTTTTGGACAGGCAGATAGAGGTCCTCCGACAATGCAAACACACTGGACCAAAACATGGGATGCACAGAGAAAGGGTTGTTTATATACACTGAACATGCCCCGCCCCTCCTGCGAGCCTACCACACGTCATCATCCATGCCTACCCATCCTCCGGTACATTGGTCTTCACAGTTCCCATGGCAACCCGTTTCTGTTTGACAGCCAATGGAATCTCGGTCGCCAAGGAAACTGGCTGGAAACAGGAGCCAATCTGAAAAGAGTCTGTTGGTCCTCTTATTTTTCAGGACTGGAATGATAAATTGGCCGCCAACAAACACCCTGAGAGGGTCCGGAGGGACGGGGGGCTCCCACCGGCCGCTCAGGTGACTCAAGTAAAATATCCATGTTGGCACTTTGCACACTTCAGTAACTGAGAGGAGGGGTTGGTGGGAAGAGGGACAGGATACAGTCGAGCAGCAGATTTGTTTTTACATTCCCCACAGTAGCCCCGCCCCTTCTGCATGGTCTGGGAAAGAGGAATTCTCTCTGATTGGACCTCCTGCTGTATCTGATGCTTAAAACTCCATTTCGTTTTGCAGTCGTTTTTCAGATTCTTCCAGGAGATTCGGTTCAAGTGAGGAGGGGTGACACTGGGGGTGCAGGGGGATGAAGGAGAGCCGGGGAAGGTGGAGGACCGGTCCGACATATCCTCGCCACCTCCATGCAGAGGGTTCTGCTCTCCTTCAGTCTGCCCCGCCTCTCCTCTCCGTGACTGGCAGAGTCCCGTGGATGAAACGGAAAAGAAACCGGTGAACCTCCTCTGATGGTGTGTGTGTGCGTGTGTGTAAGGCCGGCAGGTCCGCATACACTGCTAGGCGTCGCCATGAAGTTGGGGCCGATGTCTTGCGGAAATGATGTGGTGCGCAGTGTGTATGTGTCTGCATGTGTTTGCGTGAGTGTGTGTGGGTGTGTGTATAGATATTGAAAGGTATGTGCTCCTTTTATTCACAGGCCATTGCTGTTGCGGTGTGTGAGCGGCGGTTTGGAGAGCTCCACCACGGCGGCTCGGCCTTTCCCGATCACCTTGGGCGCGCGGCGCAGCAGCTTCTGGGCCTCTGTGAACGCCTCGTTCAGCTCCTTCTTCCACTGCACAAACTCTGGGTCGCTCTGAGGGAAAAAGCAACAGATGGGGTCAGCAGGGCTCAAAGAGTCGCTAGTTGGAACGGACGGAATGAGGAAGCCACCCACCTCACACTGCAGGACGAACTGCTTCCCTCCCTTGATGCGCAGCAGAATGCACTTCTTGTCTTTAACCTGCGTTTCTTCCACCGACACAATCTGCTCCATGGTCAGCAGGTTTTGCTGTGAACAAAAGTTGATGAGTAACACATGAAATAACATAAAGCGTCAGAAATTTTGAGGCCTTTGCCAACTGGTTCCAGAATGCCTAGCCTCAAACCAGTTCCTTACATTCTGTTGGAATTGCCAGCCATAGTTCTAATGAAACATTAAGATTTTGAATAGGGGCGCACCGACTACAGTTTTCTGGCCGATCACCGATTATGTCAATAACAGATTAATCACAATGAAGCTGATTAAATGTTTCAGCCCTAATCAGAAGTGGTATTGAGGATTTTTCTTAGGACTGGTCTAGGGACACCACAGGTTGTGTAAATGGACGAGTGAGCTCCTGGGCAGCGCTAAGGGAAGGCTGCTCTTCATCTAACTGCAGCAGGAGGAAGAGGAGGGAACACACGTACTGCCAGGTGGAGAGCAGGGAGGTGAAGCAGACAGCAGAGACACTCACCCTATCTTTTACCATTTTTAAAGTCTTTAGCCACTTTTCCTTCAGAGGTGAGACGGGACAAATGAGCAAAGAGACAAACGAGATTCTCTCACACACACAAACAGACACATAGAGAGAGAAACGGAACAGATTGACGGTGGGAACGTGAAGCGTGATGTGACTACACACTCACCCGCGACTCGCCCTCTCCCCTCCACTCCACCCGGTTGGGGAACAGGTAGAAGTAGCGGCGCTGCCACTGGGTGAGGAACGGATTGCCCAGCTTCAGCATGTAGCCGTGCATTATGCAGTCCTTCCCAAAAGCATAGTCTGTGCACACACACATGCACACACACGGTTAGAAGGTGACACAAAGTGTTCTGGATAAGCCTGTCACAATAAGCAAGAGATCAATTATTCACATTACAAATTAAAATGGGTTCAATAATTTCCACTTGCATGACTGATCCTCTTTTATCTACCTAAAACTGGATGATAAACGTCTTCAGTCTGATGCTCTGGCCTCAACTGGCCCCTTTGTTTACAGAGACTTCATAATTCATTTTATTTGTTTTGGATCTATAAAATGTCTTCCAGTTTTAGTGTTAAACATCTGGTAGAAAATAAAGTTCATTGATCTTTGAGAAGAAGTATTTGCATTATTTTATCATAATATTATATGAAAATGGTTTGAAAACAGCAACATTATCCTTTACCGCAATCATTTCTGGGACAATTTATCGTCATGGTGACGGGCCTGTTTCCGGGGCTGGCGGTCTTACCCTCCTCGTGGCCCAGCTGCTTGTTCTTGGCCCTCTTCCGAGCCTCTATCTTGTCCGTATCCAGGTTGACGGCCTCGTACACCGTCTCAGCCACCTCCTGCTGCCAGCGCTCTGATATGACCAGAGGGAAGTTCTTGTACAGCTCCTGGTCGCTGTCCAGCAGCTGCAGTGAAACAGACAGAAGACAGAGCAGCGGTGTCACCATGACAACAGGACAAAAAGACAAAGAGCAGAGACTCTGCCTGGGCCAAGCACTTCATCAGACTCTGAATCCAGCTGCTGTCCTCTAGCAGCTAGCTTGGTCTTTAACAGTTATCTGTTTAACTCTATAGGTTTGCTTGGTTAGTGTAACTGGATTCGATCTGCGTTGTGCTGTGTAAATCAAGGACAAAAACCTGATTTACTTCCTGCTGATTTAGCATTAAAGGTCACCATCACTGTTTTATTTATGATGGGACTCAACAATATGCAATGTCTGTTAATGGTTTCTCAATTGATGACTGTATGTTGGCTCCCCACCCAGGGCGCACTTGTATCTGGGGACAACATTTGAAAAAAACTTTCCCATAAGCCGTGCTCTGGAAGTCTTCACTATTGCTTGTTTGCATGTAAAGTCAATAGCGAAAGGGCGCCTCCTGGTGTTAGGAAACCAACCACAGCGCATTAGGATGGCTGTCTGAAGAAGTCTGATTCTACAATCTGACATACTTTGACTAATCCCACCTGAGCTGGATGATTCTACCCTGAACAAAGAGTTGTTCAAACACAAGTTGAAATTTAAAAGAATTTATAATTTGGTTGCAGTTTCCATTAGAACCCCCTCATTCAGAGATAGACTAAAATGGACAAACATGAACTAAATCACTGGATTAATAGCTCATTTGTGAAATATTTGTATATTTATCAATTGATAATATTAGTAATAAATATTTCTTACTACTACCAATTATATGAAGTGATGTATACACTAATTATTCTACAGAGGAATCCTATGAACACTTTAGTCAGATAACGTTGAGCATGTCATTTTCAGATTTCCACCAAAATCTCGACTAAATCTTTTGTCTTTCTCAAAGCCACAGTACAGATTATTTCTGGTAAGTTACATGATTAGCAGCTCGCTAATGAATAAACTCTTTACTAATGCAGTTAATTGAGAACTCTTCAGGTTTCAGAGTCCACTGCATGTAGCATTGTTTTTTTTCTTTTTTTTCCCAACCTATCTGCTTCAGGTGAAGCTAAGAGGATGAGATTCTGAAATGTTAAAGCTGTGTCCAATGATGGGACACTCAAAGTCCCATCAGCAGCTGCAGTGGAAGACAAGAGGATTAGAAATGAGGCGTGTGGATGCCTCATTTTACCTTGATGCCCTTGGTGTCCTCCTCATCAAACGAGCCGATGTCAAAAGCGTCTGCGGCGTTCACCTCTCCCCTGGGCGGGATTAAAGGAGGGGGGTACTGCAGGACGGAGAACAGAGGGACGACTGTCATCCGAAACAATCACACAACGCTAAGAAAGACACAGAGCAAGAGGAACAACAAGGCCACAACTCTGTAGTGCTCTGGCAACCATAAAAACATCCACCTGACCAGATCTGAGCTACAAACAGAACATAAGAGTTGAGATAATTTAGTTTGACTCCCTGAAAACCGAACGGACCCGATGCAGATGGACATGCTCCATCATTTTGGACGGTTATCAGTGATTAGTAAAGCAGAAGCCGCATTCAGTTCTTATGACCGTCCAATCTGGAGCAAACTTCAAGAAAACTAAAAAACTGCCGGAACACTGAGTTTGTTTAAATAAAACCTAAACCCCACCAGTTTACAGCTGCCTTGGATTCATAATAACTGGAGCATTGATCAGTATATTTGATGTGAATTTGCTTGGTGACGTTTGACAGAATGTTATGTTAGTTGCTTATTTCATAATTGGTTACTACACAGTGTTATTAATGGTGTAAAGCCTTTTGAACTGCTTTGTTGCTGAAATGTGCTATACAAATGAACTTGGCTTAATTTATATGTTCTTAAATAAGGAATGTTGGGTACTAAATGTATATTTTCTATCAAAATGAAAGCAAAAACAAACCAAAAAAACCTTGAAAATTATAATAGATAAGGTCACCAAATCCAGCAACTTTTGACTCAAACTTGGCTAAATATGCCAAAGGTTTTCAAAAAAAATTTGTTTTTCTGCTAAGTTTTTTTGTTTTTTTCATTATTATTATTATTATTTTTAGGAAAAAGTACTTTTAACTTTGCAAGTTTGGCCTACAGAGTATAAAGTTTGGACACCTCTGGCCTAGATACACATTATATCTGGACAAAATACCCAGAATCATAAAGAGCACATATATTTAGTGGGAATGAACCTGGGTCTCATCAGAAACATGACGGAGCTCACTCACCTTCTGCAGGTACACCTGCTGCCAGTCGATACCTTTGAAAAACTGATGCTCCTTCACCTCTAGCGCTCTAAATGGGAGACACAACAGACGCCTCGTTTCAGCACAAGGTGGCAGTGTTGCACACATAGCTGGTCTGTGACAGCTTCATCCTGTCTGTAAAAGGCCCTGATGTAAAATGACAGCACTGACTTCACCCATCAGATCACTCAGTGCACCGCGACTCATCTAGTCATCTCAGCGTTTCACAAAAGTGAGCACCCCCCTCACTCTTTGGTTAATATTTTATCCCATCTTTGATTTATCTTTGATAAGTTGTATCAAAGATAAATCACTTTGATACAATGTAAACATGGCCATTCATAACTGAAATCTCCTTTCAAAAGATGCAACACAAAGTGACTGTCTTTTCCAAGCTTTCTGATTTTCTTCTATTGCCATGGTAACTACATGTACTCACTGACTTGCGGACAACCTGGTGCAGCCAAATCTGCTGTTAATTGACGTATTGAAACTTGGCTGGATACAGCGAATACAGACAGACCTAGATAATGATTTTATTGCTGAAAACAGAAAATATTTTTCAGTCTTTTTCAACTGACTCATTGAATGGCTTTAATCTAACAAAGAAAACATTTGAAGTTGTGGCTCACAATCTGATTCCTACAAAAAAAGAAGAGAATATTTGTTTAACTAACACGGTTTACAGTTAGGTTATTGTTGAATGGGGAAAACATGCACTTTTTTGTTGATTTTAGATTTCAACATGATATTTTCTGGCCCATGCGACAAAAAGGTTTTGACATCCTGGGTCTATCTAGATATCACCGTTGATGTGAACAGACATTTCATGTGGGTGTTTGTCGTACCCCCGGCCCTGGCAACCGAGCCGCTTGGACACGTCTCTTTGCAGCAACCCCTCCAGCAGATCCTTGAGCTCCGGGGTGAACGAATCTGGGAGCTCCACATTCTGCAGGGAACAGACAGGAGACAGAAAGGAACGTCACAATCGGACATTATTGAAGATAAACCAGCATCATTTGCACTTATTACCATTTTTTTGAGAAAAAAACCATCAAGAAATCTGCTCCCAAGGAGACCTCAGTGTTCTTGAATAAAACTTTGCAATATACATATTGTCTTACATTAAATCAGGCTAAACTTCTCCTGTTGTAGGTCAACTGGGGAACTTTATTTCTAACATCTAACTGGCACAATAGCAAGATTTGTTTTCTTTTTTTTTTTTAAAAATAAAATAAAATAAAATTGTATGCAAATCTCCTCAGTGCATTTTAAACTGCCTGTTAAGATTAGGCAAATGTTCCAGGTTTCTTCCACCAGGTCCTCAGGATAGGTTGCTGTGATTCTGGTCCATTCCTCCAGGTTTCAAAGCCTATTTGCACTCTCAAATTTTTGTCACTGGGACTGAGGTCAGGGCTTTCAGATGGACACTCTAAAATATTAACTTTGCTGTCATTAGTCCATTTTGTTACTTATTTGATAGAACGTCTAGAGTTATTACCATTTTAAGACCTAAGGCCTTCTAAGACATGTCTGTATAAAAATGAATATCTCCTCCACATTGTATACAAAAATGATCGTAAACACAGAATCGGTTTCAGAAAAGGTTTCATCCACATGAACCCGTCAAATCCACCCTTAAACGTTGTTTTAAACATGCCGAACCCTTAGGGGCAGTGTAGCGCAATCCTAAAACTATTATTTGTTGCAGACTGTAATGTGAGAGACCCTCAACCTTCACTTTCCCATGAACACAAAAAGAGTTTTCTCAAATCTCCGCTTTGGTCAGACGTTTTATAAATAGTTGTTTTTATTTATATTAAACTTTTCAATACACATTAAAATGTATCTATTTATCCAGATATCCAGCTGTGTGTGGAGTAGGCCTTAGCTTTATCTTCCTGTCTGATGTCCTGATGATTGCTGGGACACAGAACTGGTCTCCTCGGATAATGATGGCTGAATATTTCCAACTTATTCACTCAAGCTTGGAATTGAACAGATGACTGTGCTACCATTCGGCATCTGGAGATTGTGAACCTGAACCTGACTTGTGGAGGTTCCCACATCACTCTGATGATCATTTTTCCATGGTGTCACTCATAGAAGCTGTTGCTTTCAAAAGACTAAACAACATTAAATTATCTCCTGGGAATGGCTAAATTGCTTCAGACGCATACCAAAGTGTACAGACTTTGAAGAAAGAAAGATACTGTCAAAGAATATATTTGTTATTTTTAGTAATCCTGCCTGGCATAAAAAGAGGAAATGTTCTGATTTAATGTCACTGAGGGACAAAAAGGATATGTATGCCTGTATGTAAATATCTGGTTTCAACTCAAACAGCTGCGCTTGTGTTTCTTTTCTCTGATTTTTGTCAACATCTTTCTTCATCCCACTTGGGGAGTCAGACAGGTGTTAGGGCAGAGTTAATCCTTCAGGCAGCATTACTGTGGATTATAGAGATGCAACAGTGGATTTCCAAAATCAAACGATAAATGGGATTACTGCAGAGTTCAAGCTGCATCTTCGTTCAAAGCGGGACATTTGTTTGGACAGCCGCTATAACGTATCAGGTTTCCATTTTAAAGAAATTAAACGGGCCGCTGAGTTGAGGTGTCGTTCTTTACAGATGATGTCTTCACAAACCAAAAACATTTTAAATTTGTATTGACAAATTTGTTGTTACCCTAAAGAAACTGTTAGTGCTGCAGTTGCATTCATGTTTCAAGTAAAGCTGAACCGATAAATCAGCCCTGAATTCCTTAAACTTGGCTGAGAAATTGATTATATCTGCCTCCACAAAGGTCTGAAAATCAGCAACTGAAAATCAGTCAAATTTTGCTGTGAAATAAGAAGGCCGACTGATAGACCTGCCCACAGCCCACAGTTACAGAGTTCACAAACTTCCGCTAGGTACATTTGTATTACTGTGTGCACCATTCTGAGACCGGACGGGAGAAAGCAATGACTAGTTGTGTTTGAGGAGCTCAGAGACAACATTCTACATATCCATGTTAAAGGAAAGGGAAACAAGATCAACTTCAAGCAGCTTCATGTTTCTGTGGTCAAAGCTGCCAACAGGAGAATCAGGAGAAAGCAGCCAAACTCTCAGGGTTATCGAGGAAAACGTAACCCTACATTGATCAGGTGGATCGTGTGGATGGTTGAAGAAGAGCCAAGAAAACCATCCAAAACTAACCAGGTTTCTGTTGGTTAAGAGGAGTCTTAATAGGTTCCTCTCCTATGAGAAAAACAAAATAAATTCAGACTGGAATTCATCTGAATGTGTGCTGATGGGCTCCCAGGTCTCCCCAATGGTCAGTCCCATCAGCTCTATGAAATGATGTTTTTAGCAGTACACCAGACCAACAGTGACACACAGAAATCAGGTTGGGTTGGTGTGGGAGATGCTTTGCTGCATCTGGTAAGGGGAACCTTTGATCTGAGCAGGGTCTAATTAAATTTCTTCCAAGAGCCAAAACTATGTCCAGAGTCAGAAAGCTCAGTGTCAGTCATAGATTATGAAACCCACACACAGCTAAGAGCAGCCAGGAAGGACTGAGAATGAATCATTACAGAAGAGTCTGTTCTCTGCGATCTGCCCAGGTCTGAATACTACTAAACATCTATGGCAGCGATGTTCCAGTCCTCACAGACATCTGCACCCCTCACACCTAAATAAATGGGCTGAATCATCAGCATAAAAGTCCTGATATTGGCCTTATTATTAGGTTCAGGTGTGTCAAAGCAGAGTTGTGTAAATGTTACAGCACAGGAAGCCAGAAGGCCCTAAACTGTGGGAAAACCTAACAACCCAGAAACCTGAGACAACCTGAGCATTTCTCCTGAAGAGTAAAACGACCAAATGTAGACGTCTCCCTGTGAAGTACTGAGAGCCCAGAGAAGGTGATGTCACTAAACAGCTGAAGGGTCTAATCCTTTTCATTTGTTTAATTATAGTATTTTTGGCCAACAAGTCACTGGGTTTTTTTTGTTGTTTAGCTGATCCTGAGATTTATAGTCCAGAGTGAGCATAAAAACTCTGGACTGTTTTTTTTTTTTTTCCTCTTCATGAGCTAATTTTTGCTAATCCATACTGACACGAACCAAGGATCAAACTTTCTGAATATTAGGTGGCCAGAGTTGGAGGAACAACTCAACAGTCAGATGATTGGATAACGTGCTGTGGTACAGTTACGTCTCCACGTCCTGGTAAAGGCCAGGGAGGCGGGCGTTGTTGGTACATCCGCCTCTCTGTCAGACTGGATTCACTGCAGGTCTCTGCTCCACTGCACACTTATGCTCCGGAGCCAGAGTTCGGCAAGTACGCTACATAAAATAATTTACTGAATCAATTAAAAGCGTGGTTCTGATTGGTGTTGCAAATCAAATAAACAATAATTGTTTGTATGTTTGCATGACCATTCTTACTGACCACTAAAAGCCTTTTTTGCCCAGTGAACATACACAAAGTCACAGACCAATAAGCAGATCTGTAGACAACTTGGGGGCACATCGACATACGATGGAAGTAGATAAGAGCTACTCTTTGAACTGATCGACCCTGTACAAACATCTGTTTATGTCAATGAAGCTACAAAAACCAGAATACATGTCGTAGTCCCACAGACAAAAAGTGTCACTTATTTTCTTTCTGCACTGCTCTGAGCTGCAACCTGGTTGTGAGGAGTCAGATTGTCTCCTCCACCCAACACTTCATCTGCTGCTGACAGCCTTTCTCTGCCGTTTCATGGAGATGTTTGAGAGAGCAGAGGTGCCAGGGACCAGGACCCGCTCCATCCATCTCTGCTTCCTCTGCGTTCATGCAACCAGGTCATTCATCATGCTGAATAAACACAAACCCGCATTGGGTTGGACTTTTAGAGCTGGACTGCAGTCTTTCGCAGAGCTACTGCCGGTCATCTCTGTTACACACCCAGACTAGGATTAGAGGATAAACCAGATTAAGTGGCTGGATTCCAAACCTAATCTGGATTTATTGTGATATGAAAGATTAGACTTTCTCTGTTTGGAGACCTTGCTCCGCTAGAGAGAAGAGAGAGGGTGCAGCTCCCTCTTCCCATTCCTTACAAGTAACACAAATGGACTAGACACTTGGATGAGTTGCATTTCGGATGTGCAGCAGCTGGCGCAGGCAGAGCTGCTGCGAAGCTTCAACTCGTCAGAGTTCAGTGTGAATGGAGAGGAGGAGGCAGGCCAGGATAGGTGGGCGAGAGCACATATGTCACAGTGTGGGCTCAATGGATGTCATTCATCCTGAGCGTGACCCGTGACATCAAAAAGGCCCGGCAGCATATTCCTCCGAGAGGCTACACACACACACACGCATATTGTTCTTTAAATCATGGATGTTTTGAGGATTTCTGTCAGTGGATCTGGCCAGTGATCGTACATTAGCTGTGTTTTCATTGCAAATGTCCACAAAACTTGGTCCATAATCCATTAATGTCGAAAAACACAATTTCTGTTTCCAATTAAATATCAATTAAAATGACATGTGAATAAGTTCACGCATTAAGTCATAAAAAAAGAGCCGCGCCATTATCCATCCTACCAGTTCCTGTCTTCTTCATCTTTGCTGCCAGTAGTAACATCTGGTTGATTATATGACTTGTGATGTGACAAAGTGTTTCCATTGCAGTTTTGCACAACACACAAATTTCAATACAGCTGAAAAACCACCTCATTCTAGAGAAAAACCTTTTTTGAAATACGTGTTTCCATTAAGCAAATTTATTTTTGTAACCCATATTTACATAATTCTCTGGTTAATAGAAAAGCAGAAAATAATTTTTCACACAAGTCTTTTAAACTGGGTCTACAGCTGCAGTCAGGCTGCAGCTAATGATTATTTTCGCAATTGATTTTAATAACTATACTGACAATTTATCAATTAATCAGATAAAAACCTGCCACATTCTGTCAGTTAACCTCTTTTTATATATTGATATATCAAAAATACCTTAAAATCCAAACTTTTCAATTCCTTTTTTAAATAACAGTGTCAAAAGAATGCAATAAAGGCATTCGTTCATTTGTAGCAAAACATTAATCTGCAGATAAAAAATACTTCTATTATCAACACATGAAAAGCTCAGCCCTTTCTGCTAGGGCTTTCTATAATAGGGCTGATATGACGATACCTTTTTATTAATAATTTGATAGCAAAAGGTGCTTACAGTGAATTTTTTTTTTTTTACTGAGTTTGAAACAGATAAAGCTAAAACTGCCACTTGAAGAGTTTTGAGTAGAACATATTTACAGAAAAAGCAGCATTCAGTTTTGATGCTCCACTCAACTGGAACAAACTTCCAGAAAACTGCAGAGGAGCCGAACACAGAGTTCCTTTCAATCATGTCTAAAAACAAACCTGTTTCGAGTTGCCTTCCATTCATAAAAACTGGAACACGGATCAACATATTTGATGTGTATTTGCTTGATTATTTTGATTATGGCATATGACAAAACAGGGAAAAAAATAAACATTTTAGATTCCCCCTTTGAGTAAGATTAATCTAGAAGTAATGACACATTTGAGTCATTGTCCAAAACAACAGAGCTCATACGAGGATACAAACAGAGCATGGGGAGCAGCTAATACTCAGACACATCTGCCTCAATAGTCAAGGGGCAGGAAATGACGTCATACTGGAAGTGAACGAGTTCCAGCTGCGAGCTAGGCTGGGACTGGAATCCAGTTTGTTAAAAGACGACAAACCCTCAGCAGACTTCCTCTTTCTTCCACGGATGCCGCTCAGGTCAGGACGGGTCGCTGGACTTACTGTCCTTCAGATGTCACAAAAACTCCCAGAGCATCTCTGAATGTAGCATCGGTTCATGGGAAGGATCTGAACGTCACTCTTATGTTTGCTGTGTGTCTGTTATGTGTTTACACCTATTCACACAGCAGCACACCGGAAGCCATTTTAGCATCAAACAGCAGCATATATAAGGGAACGAATCATTTCAATGTATTTCTTTGTGTCGAATTGAAAATTGTGTAAATTTTACCAATTAAATTTTTTGATGTGAAGTGTAAAGTATAAAACCCTTATGCTTTATCACATTTTAACACGTTAAAGCAAAATTAACATTTCCGATCATATTGTCAGTTTTGTTTTTAATTTACAATAATGGTGAATCAAAATTCTTATGATTACTTTTTCGCGATAAATGGCCACCCCCATGTCTGTGGCTGGAACACGAGAGGCAGAATGCTAAGATTTGATGAAAAAGGGAACTTAGCCACATTTAGACTTTAAAATACTGTTGTTAGTTTACAGATCACTGAACGGTTTAGCACCACAATATATAAAAGATCTGCTGTTGTTGTATCAACCTTCCAGACCCCTCAGGTCCTCTGGTTCTGGTTCTGCTCTGCATCCCCAGCACCAGAACCAAACGAGGAGAAGCAGCGTTCAGCATCTATGCACCAAAAATTTGGAACAAACTTCCAGAAAACTGTAA
>CAEGAD010010724.1:0-22874 GCA_903067055.1 Poeciliopsis paucimaculata
AGCTGTTAAAATGCCCTAACAAAGCAGCAAACAGTGATTTGAAGCTGCTGGTGCCTCTGGAACCTCAAGGTGGAGGACCCTGCAGAGGCTTGCGGTGCATGAACCGACTGTTCTGCTGTGCATAATAATTTGGAACAGTTGAGTTTTTTGTTTTTGAAAAAAATACTGTTCTCATGGGGAGCTTTGTTCAGCAAAATTTGATTTATACTGTAATAGTTCATGACTTGAAAATTATACTGACCATCATTTGCATTAAGAAAATCTGAGAAAATATCACTTGCATAATAATTTGGAACACGGTGTAAACGTGCCAAAACCGACAAAAAAATGACCATTTTAAATTGGCATAGTCAAAGTTCCCTGCTTCAACATACTTCAATCAAACAATTATTACTTTATTATGCCCTAATAATTATCAGCTGGTGTCAGTAAACGAGTGTTAATGACACCAGCTGATTTTTTTTGACCTCATGCATGACAAGAAGAAGTATCCTGGAAGAAAAGGGGAAGCAGAAGTGAGGACAAGGCAGTACCTTCAAATTGCATTATTTGGCAGCTTAGAATTAGCATCCAGTACTTTCTCTTTCCACTACTTTGTCTAACTTACTAGACACGCAAAACAAGAGAGGCTAACACAGTGTTCTTACTGAAGCTGCAATGTCACTGAATCCTCAGCTGTGACACTCTTACACGCTGACCAACACACTGTGAAATATGGCTGACTAAAAGTAATATGTAAAATACAAAATATATTTATAGATGCTACCGTGTGTCAGCATAATCAACCTGCAGCAGCTGAACGTTTTTCAGACACCATTACTTGCGCCGTCTCTGACACCGATGTGATAGTTGTGCCGCTATTTTCTCCAACTTCATTCAAATTCCCTGCTTTCTACATCATCGATCACAGGCCGTTCTCCTATATTGAGCCGAGCCACAAGATTTACTCACGTTGTCTTTTGCTTGGCATCTTTACAGAAAAATCAAACTTTCATCCACCATAATAAAAAACTCAGAGCGAATATAATCTAACAGAATTTTTTTTTTTCTTTTCACTGATGGCCATCACCTGCATTTGCAGAAAATAAATCCATCATGTGAGCCACAGAGAAAATACCAACAGTATCCATTGGATCAGAATGACCAGGGGAGCTGTTAGAACGAGACCTGCAAGAACTGACCAGTGGGATGTTATATGCCAGGCCAACATAAACTGGTAGATGACTGCAAAGCAGAAAGAAAACAGCACATGGTTTTCTAAGATTTTAAGAAAAAAAAGAAAATCTGAAAGGTTTATTTATTTGTATTGAGATCTGGGAAGCTTCTTCAGAGGAGGAGCAGCAGCAGTTGGGCTCGATGAATTTAACCGTAACCAAAGGTAATCCGTTCATAATGAGCTTTGTTTATAAGATGTTCCAATGTGTGGTCAGTGTAATAGTTTACTCCTATATGTGAAGCTATCCAAGACAAGCATACCTATCATCAGTACCAGAAAGAGTTCAGGAAAAAAAACGTCATGTTGACGTCGACTTTTAAGAAATACGAAGTCGTCCAGGTCCAGTCCTCGACAGACACACCTAAATGAGACAGCTGACTTCCCTCACAAGGATTCATTCGGCTGTACAGAGACTTGGTAGGGAGCAGTTCATTCGATTCAGGTGTGCAGAAGAAGGGATTCATCTAAACCTTGGAGGTCGGCAGCTCTTGAGGACCGGACTGGGACACTTCGACTCAACGCGCAATCGTGTCAAATTTTTTACGTGTATTTGTCAGATTTGAGGAAATGGGCCAAGGATGAATTGATCACAGAAGAGAACATGCTGTAATGTCTTGGATGAATAGTCATGATGTGGAAATAAAACAGATTTCTTTGTCAGGCACGGGACATTAACATACATTTACCAGAAGAGTTAAGCTCATTCATGTTTTCTCTGTTTCTTTTTTTGTCCCTCTTCTTTTTTTATTACAATTGCAAGGCGCTCTCAATGTGCCGTGAAGTCATTATTGTGAGAATTGCCTATAATTAGCATCATCCTGTAGATGTATCTCTTCCTACTGGAAGCCGAGATAACAATGGAAGACCAGATTACTTTCATTTATCTTCACAGAGTTGCTAAGATAGATCCTCCAACTTTTATCGGCCGCTTAACAATTTCCCCAAATCCAATGGGAGGTTGCTGACCCCCGGAGATAGGGTCGTGGTGCTTGTTCATGCTCTGTTGATTCTCATGCCTAATGCACTTTGAGCATGAGCGTACATGGATGCCGTCAGAAAAACGCACAGGCAATCAACAAGGCAAAAAAACAATAACAAGACGTGATCCTCTGTTAAATCACAAAATAAACACAGCTTGAGCAATGTAAACAAGAGCAGATCACTTCTGGTGACAGCTCTTTTGTTTCACATGACAGTAAGCCAAATGTTTCAATATGTTGTTTGAATAGCATCTGAGCGGCGAACTTTACCTTCCAACTTTGTTTTCTGCGTCACAATTGATGTGTGCTGTTATGTTTACGGTAATAATTTCTGCTGTTGTTGTTTAAACTGAAGTATATATGTGTGTTTTTCATAGATCATGTTGATGTGTCTCATTTTTTATTCTTGTCTGGTTTTCTATATCTGTTCCCTGGTTCCTGTTTTTTTCCTGTCAGTCTTCCTTACTGATTTTAAACAGAATACATGATTTTATTTTATTTTTTTCCTTCTTCCTCTGCTTCAGATAATTCAGAGCTGGGCGATGGGTTTGACCTCAGAGCCTCTTTGTCTTTCACAACTCCAACCTTTGAGTTTCTCGGAATCGAATAAAAACATTCTCAGTTTTCACATTAATTCCTGCATGTAAAAGTTTATGACGTTGGTTCATCTTTCAACAAAACTGACCCAGAGATGATTCCAGTGGTGCTGATGTTTTTTTTTTTTGAAAGTGCAAAACTTTCAATATTTAACAATTAATTCATTGCTAAATAAATTAATTTATTTAGCAATTAACCGTTAGAATTTAGCAATTTTAACGGTTAAATTGGCAAACTTCAATCTCTTGGAGTTGCCCTTTTTAATTTTATTTTCTCCATTGTGTGAATAAAAAACTGAAAGATATAGAAGGTGTGGGAGCTATCTATAGCTCCATCTACTATGACCCACTGTTCTGCTGCCTGGTGAAGAAAACCCTCCAACAGCGTCATGCCGGCACCGACATGTGAGCTCAAAACATTATATGACTTAAAACAGTCATAGGTCACTGAGGACAATAAGACAGTGAAATATTGTTAAACCTGCCTTTGTATAACTGCAGCTATTTGGTTTTCAGTAGCTAACATAATTCATTATAACTCATAAGAGAATAGAGGAAGTACCTCACTCCGGTTCTTACATTAAATGGCACCACTACGTTACCTCATCTACCGTCTTGCACATAAGAGCTTACGGTGATGTTTTCCCTTCTCTGACATTTTATATTTTATGGGTCAGACACTCTTAGTTACGCTGCTCTGTTGTGTTCCTGGACAAAATGCAGGAAAAACAATTCGAAATGAAGTGTTGCACAAGACTAGAGATGCCAGGAATGTAAACTACTGAGGTGCTGCAACTTTAAGTAGACCCAAAATGCCTTTCAATCATTAATATCCCTTGATGGGTTTTTTTTTAAGTGCAGCTTTTGTAATACAAACCCAAAAACACAATGTTTCATGACAATTACGGCAAGTTAAAGAACATTTTCTGTTCTGTCTTTATAATCTTTTATGTACTGAGGTTGCACCTTTCTGAAATTGATCTGTTTTGTCTTAAAAAGTAGTTTAAAATATTCTGTATAGTCCAATTGTCTAACACTATTACATTTTAAGATTTTTGGTCTGCTGACACAAAAATATTTTATGAAACAGAGAAAAACCCAAAGCTTCCAGAACGACCAAGACAACAGACTGATCGATTGATTACGAGATGTTAAACTATTTCCGCTTTGTTTTGTTTTTTTTAAATAGAAAACAACCTCTTATTTTTATTTTGTGCTAAACTTTTCAAATTAATAAAATTCAAACTAATTCAAAATATTACACAACATTTTTCATTAAGAAATTGAAATGTTCTGAAAATAACCATAATAAGTACAGATTTAAATGTTCAACCTTTACATTCTGCCCTATAAACAGTGGATGTTTCAGATCATATCTTAATGATGTACTTGACTTTCTTGTTTTTTGGATAAAGGTCAGGGTCCGGCTGCAGAAAACAAATGAAAGTAAATTTAAACTCCTTGTAAATATGTGTCTGTGTGTGGTTGGTGGATGGTTCCAGAGAGGCTGACAGGAAGGAATCCCATCCAGAACCCGGCAGCTGTTGGTCCGAAACAACCCAGCGAACCGCAGTCCGCCAGCCAGGAACCCACTGAGCGAGAGAGCGGTGCAGTGACCAGTGTTTAACATACCAAAGTAAAAGTGTAAAACCGTTTTGATTTAAACCTGCCTGTCACTAGGAACATTTTTCAGTGAAGGCTGAATGTTTGGTCGCCGGGGTCTGCAGATTCCTCTCGCACTTCAAAGCCACGAAGCTTTAGGTTGTGTTTTGCCTGAAGGTGTGAATCTGAAGTTGAAAGGTTGTCTGTCTCCAAGACCCACTTTGGCAACTCGAACGCCTCGGGATATGCAAGTGTGTTTAATGCTAAGAGTGCATTGATCTGTCTGCTTACCTGATCTTCTGTTGTGACAGTGTTTCCTTTATGAAACAGCGTTAGCACTATTATGACAATCTCAAAGGCAAAACTGTGAAAGAAGGATTAAATCATTTGACCAACAACTAAATAACTATATGTGCTTTAGTGCAGCACTTCCCCATCTTTCCATTAAAGTCATGAATTATTCTTCATTTGAATGAAAAGAGAGGAGCCTACAGTCTCTGCTCTATTTCATGCTTCACTGAAATGAACTCCAAAAAACCATCGGCACTGATCATTTTTTAAATATAATCGCACACAATCATTTTTTAAAGTTCCCTTAAATATGCAACCGAGGGGAATCTCTCTGATAGAGTTTATTTTTAGCCCACTAAGTCTATAAGCACACTGCTTCATTTCTTACTGCTGATACAAAGAAATAATCACATTCCTACTTTTATAGTTTGACCTTAAACTATAAAAGTAGTTTGGAAAAGTGTGCTCCCACTTTTCCAAAGTTGTTATTAAGAATGTGAAACCAGTGAATGTATGCACTCTATAAATATTTGTTTTATAACATTTATTCTAAATATTTGTAGAGTTACATCACACGTGGCTAAAATCTGGCATAGCTTTTTTGTTAGTTACCTTGGTGCTTACTAAAACCAGCATTGGAAACAAACCTGCTGGTCCAAATAAAGGTTGATTAAAATTCAACTGAATCTATATCAATTGATTCAGGTTACTTATTTATATAACATCAATTCACCAAAATGTTGTCTCAAGGCACTTTAATCCACAAAAATCTAATTAAAAATATAAGCCTGGTGAATCTGAAGCACAATCTAATGAGGTAACAAATAGGTCCTACATTGCTTGTATTTCCTCATTCTATGTGACCATGTGAAGTTTAGAGACTGCTGTGAAAAGAGGAAGTGTTGTCGTTTAACCATAATTGTCCTGCACCATTCTCACATCCTTGCTGAAGTGAAGCTTTGAGGTTGGCACAAAAAAAAAAAGAGTTAATGGAGGATCAAGCTGCTTCCTTTTGGGGAAGAAGAAAAACAAAACCTTCACCAGCAGCTTGTTTATCAGCACGTTAATCATTCCCGACATGGGAAGAACAAAAGATTGGTATTCCATGGGTCCAGCCCATTCTCAGTTGTCTCTCTTGTTTGGGTTTGAACAGTGCTGGACATAATGTGCACTTATTGCTCTCAAAGTAGTAAATAATCAGATGCTTCCAGCAGAATAGTTGAACGGCGTTTGTCACTGTGAGTTAGGAACGATACATTTTTCCACACTTTCCAATGGAAATAAGTAGGATAAGATAATGCAGTGTGAATAATGCAGTTCCTATGAGCTTAGGCTTTAGTAACAGGGATAATGGAGAGACAATTTAGCACATGCATAGAGACTATAACTATACTTTATACGGGTTATTGAGATGAGATGAAACAGAATTCACTCATGGTATGGAAATAAAGTTACTCTTTATCAAACACAATAAACAATATTTATAGACTATCATGAGGACCAGTAGGAGGTCATCAGGGCCTTTTGGGGCGAACTGTTGGCTGGATTATCCACCATGTGATTGTGGGTTTTGATTCCAGCTTTCTCTGGCCACCTTTCTACCCCCCTCATAACATGTCCTGGAAAAAATGGGACAGGGCAGCTGGACAGGGTTTTGCTGCTCTGTGACTTCATGGATTCCAGTTGTGACTCCTGTTTCCTGTGAGCTGTGCAGAGAAATCGTACTTTCCATTCTGTGATTCAGAGTTTTTACCAATCTCTTTTGTTCTTTATGTGTAATTCAGTCCATCGGATCCTTTGTATGACGGAGCCCAAACCCTGGGACTCCAATAGGTTTTTCTTTCTTCCCAGCTTGGACTTCTGAGTACAAATAGAACTTTTGTTTTTGCACAGAAATGGTAAAAAGTTGAATTCCTGCCGCTATTTGCAGGTTCGTATTTTCTTGAGATGGTTTGCATGTAAACCATCTCAAATAATGTAAACTATTCATCATTTCTTGTTAAAAGAATCTATAAAATAAGGACTCAAAGCCTTTACTGCTCAATTACTCCAAATTTAAACCTTACTGCAGAAGTGCAGACCTAGAGTAGCAGGTCGCCAGGTGTTTCCCATCATTAAGCCCTTAACCCTCTTCGACAAGAGTCAAATATGCATTGTGGGTATTTCCTTTTGTGTGTCCAGATCAATAAGACGGTCTAAAACGGTGGTTCCCATGAGACTGGTCTTTTTTTTTTCTTTTTTCCACCCAGCACAGAAAGGGGAACACAACTTTCCTTTCAGCACATCGACTATAGTAGAGTTTCCTGTTGAGTTAGAATATTATGGTAACTGCTACATATGATGATAGGTCAAATTTTCAGAAATGCCACTTGGAACATCTTGTGTGGCTGAAACAAACTCAGACCTCTTGCATGTATACAATCAAACACAACTGAATGTTTTATATGCGCATAGCGAAGCCCGGCAGTAACTTGTGATGTATGTATCACGACATTGTTGTTTATGCTTGGAGCTCTATCTTTACGTCACAGCTCAACATTTGTTGAATGATGCAGTAAGGTGTTTTTTTTCTTTCTTTTTTTTTTTTTTTACAACCTTTTCCTCTGCCTTGGCTTTCTCATATTACTAAACAATGACTTGTAAACTGAGGCAGAGGCTCCCGAGCCTTTATATGGTCTCCTCCACTCAAGACATACAGTTTTCGTCCTTCTGCCTTTGTTTTTCAGAGCTGTCTTGGATTCCTTCCAGCACCAACAAGAAAAAAAAAAAAAACACTTTGCTACTATATTTACTTGGAAGTGCAAACATATTTGAAATGTCTTGCTTTTTGGACATACGCCCACGTGTTGTTGGCTGGAGCACGCCCACAGTTCCCAAAGGGGGTTTAGCTCAGATCTGTTGAAGTTTGCATTGTCACTTAATACCTTATATTTCTGTGAGTTCTCTCTTGCTTTGTGTTTCTCATTATTCCTGTGCTTACTTACAGCTTTTTATTTTGTAATGATTAATTTTATTCTGTTTTCATCAGCATCTTCTGATGTATTATTTACAAGTCATAGCTCTGAGTCTGACATGTAGCAGTTGATCAGATTTCAGTCCTCGTCCCAGTAGTTAACCACCTCTGCATTTTTACTCAGGCATTCGTGGACTGTTGAATTTCCCTCCAAATGACAGACATCCTCTAATTTGTTTAAAAAAATAAAAAAATAAAAAAATTCAAATGGGCAAAATTCAAATCATAAAAGTATAAAAGTAAAAAAATGTTTTCATTTGAATTTTAAAGCTGTAAAGGCCACGATAATTGCATTAACTGAATATGTAGTTTTAACTGTTGCAGTAGGTTATATGCCTTTAATCTCCATAGTTCCAGTTCAAATTATGGGTCCCACATAAAAGAGATTCAAGGAAAATGAACCCTAAGAAAAAAAAAAAACCTTCAAGGTATTGTTCTTCTGAAACTAAAGTGGAAAAAATAAAATAAAGGAGTGTAGTTCATCCTTTCATGATGGAGATCAGTCGCTTCAAGAAATCAGTGGTGACGATGTTTGACTAAAAAGAGTTCTGAAAGAGAGCTAAAGGGTAATCCAAACATCAAAGAGATTTCAGAACCCAAAGCTGCGTTTTCTCTAAAATATTTGAGATGTGAAAGAATCTGTGATTGGGCAGGTTTTCTGCGAACAATTTGGAGTTATGTTCCACAGAAAACTGAATAGGTGGGTCTGCAAATTAAGCGATGTTCCACTATACTTGGCATGTTCCAAACCTTTTATGACTCTTTCTGACAGTGATAGAGCCCTTTTTGTCACTTCTACATAGAAGCCGGATTGTGGCGCACATTCTTCTGGTCACCTGGTCCGTCATCCTCCAGCGTTACCACAGGCCTCTTGGCTGCTTCTGCATTAGTGGCCATGTGTTAGAGAGTGCTCTATGAGACGTTAAAGATGTTTGAAACTTGGCTTTATTGCATTAAGCTTCTCTTGGTATGCTCTTGGGTATTTGGGGTGGTGTACATAAAAATACCCTTTTATCTTAAATGTTGTTCATTTAAATTTATAAATGGAGGTTTGTGGTTGTAACTAAGCCAAATCTGAAACACCTACATTCACCTACAACACATACACACTATATCGTACATATTCTGCAGATATAAGATTCAAACTAGTATATCTGCATAATATTTAGTATGTAGCTGTACATAGTTGATAGTAATAGATATAAGTATAAACAATGAAAAGTTTCTTCAGTAAGACTGAAATGTTAAAAAAAACAACAACAAAAAACTCTTACTGCTGGTTGCATGTGTGAGTTGGTGATTAAACTCTGACTTATCAGCAGTGAGGCTTAGCGTGAGGGGCTTGCCGTGCATGTTGTGTACAAGATAAGCTCAAAGAAGTTACCAAAATCCAGAGAGAGAAACTGGGTTTTGGTAACCCAGTTTCTCTCTGGGTTACCAAAACCCAGAGAGAAACCTCAGCATTTCTAAAATGAATCTCAATTTTACCTCTTTTACTCGAGATGAAAAATCCAAAGAGTTCAATGCAAACCTCGGAGCACCATGTGCATAAATCTGGGATTTTTCTTGGATGCAAGTGGAAATTTCTGCAAAATGGCAGAGTGAGTGAATCCTGCGGGTCAGGTCATCCAAACATTCATGATGTGTAATGATGTCCCTGGAAAATTGCCAGTTCAAGTGCAAACACGACAAAAAATCCAACGGTTAAAAAGCACAACGGGGATGCCACGCACGGCCCCTTGATATTTTACTGTTTAAGCAAAATCTCAGAATGTAATTTGTTGCATCTGTTTGAGTGATGAGCATAGGATTCAAACATTTGAGTTTGATGACACGATTTGCTCTTGCGTCATCAGTCGCATGGAGTTTTGAGAGAGCTCATTGTTGAGCACAGAGATGAGAACCAGGGCCTGTAGTGTCTGCATTCATCAAAGGTCAGAAACCTGGAAATCGTCAATCCATCCCTTTGTGAGATTAGCAAAATCCTGCTCCGACAAACACAATTTCAACCAAGCATGGAGAACACTAAGCCTGAATACCTGCTTGTAATTCATGTTCCTGCATGATGATTGTGCAACTGGAAAAAAAAACAACCAAAAAACATTCTCACACTCTGCAGCATTTCACTGACTTATCGTATTTTTTTTTGTTTGTTTGTTTGTTTTTGGTAAATCAACAATGCAGAACGTGTAAGATAACAGAAGATGCATGAATATATGTGCCTATTCTTGTTGAGTGTCCAAGATAATATCTGCTGATATGGTCTTTAAACTTGTGAACTTTAGTGGATGCCTTTTCAAGAGGCACTATTATGTATTCTACAGGCACATGGAGCTATTTTATAGCACTATCAAGTAACAATGTTACTTTCAGTTGTCATAAAAAAGCTGTACATGTCAAATATGACTTGAAAGAACTTTGTAAGTTAATACCTTGAAATTGGGCCTCTGTCTCTTTAAGAAACTCCACCTTCAGGAAGTCATCACTACATCTCTCCTCTGTTAACCCTCGAACAACACTTTCACCAGGGTTACACAGAGAAGCAGATGCACGGTTACATCTTCTTGCTAATTGCAGGTGTTTGCTAATTGCTGCTGGCTAGTCTAAAGGATGCAACTAACTGTTGCAGGATGGCAGCTTTGGAGGTCTGTTCTTGGTCATGCCTGCTCTCAACTATTTGTCTTATACTTAGTATTTTCGATGTGTGCATTGTACGAAAGAAAATGGACACACTAAAAGTCATCTATCTTTAACCATCTACGACAATTATTAGGTGAGGGGCACCTCAGGACCTAATGTCCTGAGGTTGGCAGCCAACCTCAGGACATTAGCAAACTCAAGTCAGAAACACCCCAGGCTGGGATTTGAACTTCGTACCTTCTTGCTGCAACATCATGTGGTGCTACAAATTGCACCACTATTCCCATCTGAAATAATAATAATAATAATGACAATAATAAAAACTTCAAAAAGCAATTAAACCTCAATGTGGCTCGGTCACAATTTTTCTTTCACTTATACTACATTTAGAGACATTTTTGTTATTTTTTGTTAGTTTTTTGCGCAGAAAAAGGAGGTCCAAAAGGTTTTTGAGTTTCTGTGCTTGCTTGTTTAATACAAAAGCGCAATTCATAATCGATCGGTATTTGAATACCTGTGTGTGAGTCTTTGCATGGTCCTTTTTTTAGACATGTCAGCATGGAATGCAAATTTCTGGTGACTCCAAAATGTTTCTTTTTTCATGAGAGTTAGTACTGAAGTAATGACACTCTGTAGACTGTGACTATGGAGCCCTATTAATAATACCAGGTCATTTCATTGGTCGAGACTGAAACCTTTTCAGAAGTATTTCTAAATTGAAGAAGTTGAACGCTGTGCCAAACACACACTCACTCAACAACATTCCCAGGTGTTGTCGCGACAAGAAGTCTGAGAAAACTCATCAGTCGATGAATCATAACAAATGTAGATCCAGTCATTTCTAGTTTGATTTTTCAGGTAACTCTGCTGTAAGTCTACCATGATTGTACAAACAGACCTCTAAAGAGGGTCACCTGTTTTTAATGGGATACAAACTAACAAAGACGTATAAAATTTCTCCTCGGTCCTGGAGTGTACTACACAACTGGATATTTTGACACTTCATTCTGGAACACATTTGCAACCTCTTTAAATATGTCAATTTTTACCGTTTGACCGTGTTGCTGCTTTACTTCTCTCTCTCTCTCTTTTGCAGCCCTGCAACTGCAACCGCAGGGACAGTGTGTTCAAACTCCTGAGAGCTCTCAGCACGCTGCGCAGCCTGGCTGCCTGATTGGCTGAGCGTTGACCATGATGTCATCACAGCACGCTATATGGGCTCTGACAAATAGCCTGGGAGACACATTAGAGGAAACACTGCTCAACTGACAGAGTCAGGAGTGAGACGAGCTAAGATTAAAAAGTGGAGCGGGTATGTGATACTCTGCAGGAGATATTCGCGCTCTGGCATCTTTACAGTGCAAGGCAAGCAGGACTCACAACAACTACCTGTTGAGGTTCGTAGTGTGTTTCTTTTTTATTTTATTTTTTTTATGTTTTCTTGCAACATGTCTGTGCAGCTCAGCCACTGAAACATTGGTTTCTTTTTTTGTTAGTGATAGTTGTAAAATTACACATTCAAAATATTAGTACAGAAAGTTTTCTTTTCTTTTCAATTCAAGTAATTGAACCTTTTTCTTGTGCGTATGTCTGTCTTTCTGGTGTGTGTGTGCCTGTCCATCGATGGTCTCTTCAGATGGAAAATACGACGCTCTCTGGCAAAGTAAACGCCTCCACGACAGCAATCTCACCAAACGGGAATGAGGAACCCAGTGAAACAGTCCAGATCTTCCTGGGAATCATCACGTCTCTACTTGTTTTCTTAATTGTCTTTGGAAACATCCTCGTCATCACTGCCATTGCTCGGTACCAACGGCTGCAGAACATGACCAACTGCTTCATCACGTCCCTGGCCTGCGCTGACCTGGTTATGGGTCTTATTGTTGTTCCCTTTGGTGCCTGTAACATCATTTTTAACAAATGGCACTTTGGTGTATTTTGGTGTAGATTCTGGACTGCTACTGATATCCTCTGTGTGACCGCCAGCATCGAGACACTGTGTGTCATAGCCCTAGACCGGTATTTGGCCATTACTTCACCCTTTCGTTACCAGTCACTGTTGACAAAGTGCAGAGCGCGAGTTTTGATTGTTCTTGTGTGGGCGATTGCTGGTTTGATATCCTACATTCCCATCCACACAGGGTATGCATATTTAAAAAATGATACGGAGACAAGAAGTGGAGATGATAATCACTCTTGTGAGTTTAAAGTCTCTCTGGAGTATGCCATCTCCTCTTCTATCATCTCGTTCTACATTCCTTTGGTCATCATGATTTTTGTGTACAGCCGTGTTTTCCAGGAAGCCAGGCGACAACTGAAAAAGATTGACCAAAGTGTTGGACGCTTTCATAACACCAACAGCAGTGACTTGAAGTCTCTAGAGTCTAACAATGGATGGGGACTGAAAAAGGCAAAGTTTTGCCTTCGAGAACATAAAGCCTTAAAGACTCTGGGTATAATCATGGGGGTGTTCACCCTTTGTTGGCTGCCATTCTTTTTGCTCAACGTGGTGGTGACCGTAACAGGCTATGAAGACCTCAAAATCCCCTTTAAAGTACTCAACTGGATAGGCTACTCAAACTCTGCCTTCAATCCAATGATTTACTGCAGGAGTCCTGAGTTCAGGTACGCTTTCAAGGATATCCTCTGCCTGAAGAGGAACCACCTCAGCAACCCGGGACCAGTCAATGGATACGTCCACGGCCGCAACAGCTGGCAGAGTGAACGACAGGGACGCAGTAAGGGCAGCTCGGACGATAGCGATGCCAATGAAAGGTGTCTGGGGAAGGTGTCAGAGGTCTGTGGAGGAGAGGACAAAACCACAGACTCTAATGGAAACTGCAACAAAAGCCTGCCGACTGCGACAACAAGCCTGTAGACTTGGAACTGTGAGACTTCACCCCAAATGATTGTCACTGCCTTCATGAACTTATTTCCTCAATGGTCTGTTGAAGGTAAGGCCGGCCAAGGTGGCTGGCTTACTGCAATGATCCCTTTGAGTGGAGGAACATATTTATTTTATTGGCATCATTTCCACATTTATTACTGTAGGAGGATTTTGTTTTTTATTTTTTTTACATACAACATTTCTTTCAGCTACCTCAGACCTGCTTTACAATATTTTTGTGTTAACTGTCTTTGACATTGAGCCCGCTTTAGTTAAACTATGGTGGTTTCTCAGATGTTTGTTATTTTTCTTTTTTTCAAATCATGTAACATGCTTTGTGAAACTCATAATTACAGATCGTCGTCTTTGCATTTTCTGCTTT
The DNA here is from genome assembly GCA_903067055.1 of Poeciliopsis paucimaculata. Lineage (NCBI taxonomy): Eukaryota > Metazoa > Chordata > Actinopteri > Cyprinodontiformes > Poeciliidae > Poeciliopsis > Poeciliopsis paucimaculata. Next base: position 13,608 of record CAEGAD010010724.1, read on the forward strand.
AAGCTCCTAGGGAAAGTTGACTTTCTTTCAAAATCGAGTCAGTTTCATTTGAACATGCCTGCATGGCAGAGAAAAAAAACAAGGACCATATTTCTGTCAACGGTTTGCAGGCAGATGCATTGGCGTTACAAGTACATTCCGATGTGCTAAGATGGCAATCTGCCACACTTCTGTCTTTATTTGCGTCTGATTGAGGTAGCGTTAGAGAGTGTAGACGCAAGTCTCCTGTCCTTGCATTTGACGTGCCGTTGCATTAGAGTCTGCTGTCAGCAGAACGCTTCAGAGATATGCTCTAACGCTTGCAGATTTAGATCTTCCTGTTTAGGAGAACAACGCCTGTAGTTACGCTCTGCGAATGCTGTGATAAAACTTGAAAGCGTGCGTTTAGGTTTTGGAATCCTAGAGATATCTGATATCTTTTAGGGGGAGAGTAGTTTGTATTATCGCAGTACTTTGGGCCTCAAATGCATACAGATTTTTAAAATTCAGCAATTTTTTAAAAAGATATGTAGATATTTTATTTATTTTTTATAACTGATTTCAAAGTTTCCTTGTGGACAGTCGAAAATGAAATTGTTCACTCTCTCAGCTGGCTTCAATGTACAGCACACCTTGGCATAAAAGTCATAAAAACTACAAGCACTTTCTATCCTCTCTGTGAAACAGAAGCTGTGTTCCTTTGTTGAAATAAGCCCTTGCCAATTTTCTTACAAATTAGTGGTTGCTGTGCTTCAGTACATGTGGTGTTTATTGCGAGCAGAGAGGCCATTTCCTCATCGTGCAAGGGTACAAACCACACATGATAATGATAATAAACAGGGTGACAACAGTTCCAGGGCCGAGACACAGTGCTAGTCACTGTCTTCAAATAAACATAGGATGTAAAAGACAGCTCTTGCTCCCGAGTAGTGCGTCTTTGCCTCAGCCTTGTGACATTTCCCAGATTGTTCTCAGTGTGTAAGGATGTGTGTTTAGGTCTGAAATCAATGGAGCAGTTGGAAAAGGCATTCGGGGGTCCACAGAGCCGCGTCTCAGCTGCTCCAGTTGTTTCGGTCAGTTTCTGTCAGTCTTCTCTCAACGGCTCTAGATGTGCGGTCCCCAGGAAATGCCTCAGTCCAGCTGAGCCTGGCACAAGTAGACATGAATAAACACATTATCTTTGTTGATTAGTTTGACAATTAGATGATTCTGCGGCCCCCCCCACCCACCCACATGAATAGAAAACTGTTGGGGATTGTAGTTTTCAGGTTAGGATTATATCCAAATAATATATGTCTTAAGACTGCTTTCTTATGTGTTTTGTCTTGACTTATGTTAGGTTTAACAGACCTTAAACACTTAGAAAAAAGGATCTTCATTTAGGAAATCATCTTCTTTCCTTCAGATTAAATCACTTCACAGGTCATTAGGCTAGATGGAGATAGCAGAGGTCTATCTAAAATCTTTTCCCGGGTCAGTCAGGCTAAAGTTAGCTTCTGAAGATGGGGAAGAGGAGCCGGGATTCTCAGCCAGTCTAAATCCGTGCTAGGGACCGATCTTTTAGTCCAGCCTCTGTGTGGAGTTGTATCAGCTGATACTGCCAAACACATTGAACTTTGTTCCTTGAGAGGAAATCTTTATGTACTGTATCGCAAGGTCCGGTCAGAGCTCTTATCACCGATCCCTGGTCGAAGACATAACCACGCAGTCGTTGTACGTCAGCGTGTGCCATGTGAAAAACAAGCTTTCCAGAACGTGGATCCTTTTCTTGGTCTTCTTTTTATTTATTTAACTTTTTTTCTGTGCAGATTTGCAGCTAAATAAATGCTGGGGTTGGATGTCAGAACACAGGTTCTTGAGGAAAACTTTCCCAACATTTCACTTGTAAGGCATGCTAAAATCACAAATCTGCTCAAAGTATTACACCAAGTCTTAAAGATGATTCTTTTTGTTGTTGTTGTTTTTTTAAGTCTTGATAGTTTGATCATGGGCTGGCGCTGAGCTATTAGAGAGTCCTGCTTTCTTATTGTCTTAGACATGCAATCTTTGGAAGCACCGTGCAAGTGATTGTTTGCATGTCTGTTATATATTTGTGGTGTCATACTTGCGGATTCCTGCTAGCTCGCTTTGCAAGCAAACCTGTTTCAGCCCGAGCTCTGTGGACTCTCAGCTAAAATTCCACACTGCTCCCTCCTGGCAGTGGCCTATCTTTGCACCTCAGCCGTTCCTCAATTATAAATGGTTACTGTTTTGTCGATACTCCCGTATAATAAGGAATGTAATTCATGCCTTCGTGTCCTCGGTGCTTGAGGATGCAACACTGTTATGTGCAATGAGTCTTGAATAATGAGCTGATACTACAACATTCCAAGCACAGCTGCTGTTTTATATCATGCTAACGACGCACATTCACTCCCCCCACCCCTGCCAGTGACCTGTCTCCGATTACCCACCGATGCACCTACACCGGCACGGCTGAGACAAAAAGATTCTGTTTTGAAAGGATTACGGGTTACAAATCAGACCAGTCTTACAGTTTGTATTACCATTTGGCCTCGGGAGTTAATATCCAGAATATTTCAATGTAATTGACCACAGTGTGTGTGATAGATTGACATCTTAATGTGGTCCAAGTGTAGGTGGGGTAACTCAAATTTTATCCTCAACATTTGTTTTCAATGAATAAGTCCTTTTGTTGAACAAGAACTCCAATTATGATTTAAGAAAAGTCATTTCCCAGTCCAAAGCAGCACTGTGTAGCACTTTTAAATATGTTGAAACAAATTTTAAAAGTGTTCCCATTGGCATGTACTATAATGTTTCTACTTTTAAATAAAATGTAAAAAAAAAAAAAAAAAAAAGTCACAAGTAATTATAGAATTGTGAATTTTCTATAAAAAGAACTTAGATAAAAGAGCAAACCTGTTATATGTGAACTTTAAAAAAAAAAAAAAAATTAAGTGGTCAGAGTGAGAATATAATCACTCAATGTTTACTAAATGTTTGCAAGGTATTTTCGCACAATTTTCTTGTCATTGTTTGTTCAGGTCTTGGAGCTTGTTACAGTATGTGGTTCCCTGTGGTATTTATTTAAAAAAAAGAAAAGATAAGTTTGTGATGTAACATTTTTATTGAAATAAATTATGTACATGTTTTATGTGATGTTCTGTGATGTGTTTTTTTTTTTCTGACCGCTTTTATTTGTTCTTTGGGTTTCATACAGCACTTACAGTCCCTTGTAAAACATCTTCAAATGCCATTGAACCTTGTCACTCTATCATGCGACATCCATAAATGTCAATGTTCCAAGGACAGACCTACACACGTAATCCTGAAGTGGGACAAAAATGCTAAATATTTTTTCAAAATATTTTGCGAGTAAATATCTAAAATGTGTGCCATGCAGCAGTAATATCCAGTGCAACAAATGCATTTGAGGGTCACTTTGTTTGTTTGCATCTCATTTAATTTCAGTATTAATGCAGCTGTTCTGTTAAGGCCTCAGAGATTGCAGGTCCTCTGGCCTGTATCTCGATATTTCATTGATTAGCTGTTAAAAGCAAATAGTTGCACTCGACTTTATTCAGGAATATCAGAATAAAGTGGTCTGACGATAAATGCATGCCTCCCTTTTCAGATTTTTGTTTGTAAAAAGAAAAAGGGGAAAATTGAATCGTGTTGTTTTTCTTCCGCTCCAGAATTATCCTGTAATCTGCATCAATCTACCTCATAAAAACAGCAAAAATCCTTTGACGTTTATGATTGCTGTGTAGCCAAATCTTAGGAGGTTTAAGTCAATTACTTTAGCAAGACAATATCAGCAGCCACATTTTCGGTAACACTTCATTTTGCAAACCATCACACTTTAATGCAAAATTGGCACATTTAATGGACTTTCAATGCAACTTTTAAAGCAACTTTGAAATAAAAGTGTCATTATTTACCGAATTTAACTTCATTACAACAGTTGTAAACATTCATAAAGACTCCTTCATTCTCATAACAGGTGTTATATCATGGTTATGACAGTCTCATGTCAATCCTATGCACACCCCATCAAATAGAGGTGTTACCCATTTTACTAAGTCAGTAATTTGGGTACTGACATACAGAGAAGAGATAAAGTTAAAGCAAGAGTACTTGACTTCCCTTTGCTCTAAGCGATCAAAGATCGTACGGAAGTCCTGGATCTAATCAGGTAAAACTAGTAGCTTCTTAGATATAAGATAGAGAGAGTGGAACCAAAAACGTCTCAGAATTTGGCACAAAGTTATTGTTGAAAATGTGTTTTGGTTTTCTTCTACGAGTAATTGTGAGTGAACATAAAAACACGGGACTCCAGATGACTCCGTCATCTGGAGTCAAGTGGTTGCCATGACTCCAGATGACGTTTGATGCAAGGCTGTACACTAAATGGACCCCTGTGGAGTTGTGTACCAAACACCATATAATTTATGACTAAATGATGTTTTTATGTATGCGGTCAACAGAACACACTGATAGTCATCCCTACTTTACGTGATAGAGCTTGTAACAACATTCAGTGTGATAAAAAGACAGCCTTATCAAATCACCTACTATACAGCACAGTGTGTTTTACTGCAACTCATTCCCGTCTGCCTCGTCCGATGGTTTATATACAAATATTCTCAGCGGTACAAAGGGTCAAAGTGGATTTAGTGCGCAAGGAATTCCATCAGTGCCGTTTAAAGTTCTGCAAGCGATAAAAATCTTTTATAAAGTCATAAATCAGCACTTAATATATTTTGATGCTTTCTTCAAAGCATATTTGCAGTATGTTTCTTATTCACACACACACACACACACACTGGGGAGGAATGTTGAGTTCAAAGTCCTGCCTCGGAGCACTCGGCACCATTGAGGAAAAAGAAATCAAGCCACTAATCAGTCGACTGAGTCAAAAGTAAAATATTCACTTTATAACGAGAGTTAAATCCAAAGTAAAAGTGGCTCTTAGATTTGTTTTATCTGTGTTGATATTTTACATTTTTTCCCGAAACAAATCAATATTTAATGACGATACTTTTTTGTTATGGAACAGAATAGCTGCTTTACTCTTAAGACATAAATACGTGCGTAGAAATAGAGTAAGAGCAAAATGTGAAGAACATAAATGTAATAAAAAGCACTTTCCAGAATAATATTTGAAAGGCCTTCACATATTTTGTGGTAATATTTACTTTAAAGTCTGAGTTCCTCTCTCTCCATTTGCTCAAAAACATTTGGTGAGATATTGAACCTGGTACTCACTGGGCCAAAAAAGGGATCGGGAAATCAAAAGGAAGCCTAATCTTATAGTCACAAATATCTGGGTTTTGTCTTTACAACAAATATGCCCGGGTAACTGAATGTGGACAGAGGAATGAAATGCAGACCTGCATGGATGGCAGAAGAAAAACCAGGATCAGGAGCCTTTAACGAACAAAAGAACAAACAAAAGCTGCTTAAAGGCAGGTAATCACGAAGCCCGATGCTAATTAAAAACAAGGAATGTTTACATGTGAGTGAAAACAACAGAGGAGAGACATGCATGTGCTGTGAAACATAATCAGATTCCAGTCATAAACTAAGGTAACTAAGGACATTTAGGCTGGGGAAAATAAATGCAGGTGAACTAATTGGAAGCAGAGAAACGGTGGGGCAGCTAAATATAAGTGCAACTGAGGGCATCTAAAGACAGCAGCATGAAACTACACTAATAAAGCAGCGACACACAAAATATGGCTTAGCTGAGGAACAACAGCTGAGAAAAATATATAACAAAACCTTTATTTGACAGATTTCGTGCCTTTATATAAAGGTGCATGGAATCGGGAAAATTACAAAAAAAAAATCAAGAAAAAAAAAAAATCAAGAAACAGCTCATGCTCAAAATTTCAACTGAAATTTTAGAATCGACCAGCCTGAGAGAATAAAATATTAAGCAATATTTATTTCCAGTCGCTAAATGGAGCTATCTGGATAAATCATCAAAGATGATGCTAAAACAAAAACACAAAATTAAGATTTTTTTTTTTTTGTTTAATATTTGGCTAATATCACCAATATTCCAAAATAATAGGAAAAATTATTATTGGAGATGTAAAAAAAAAAAAAAAAAAAAAAGCACTAATATGTTGTTTTTTTTAAAAATGTTGCTTTTGCTGTGATGGCTTCTTCCTCTCTTAGTGGCCTGTCGGTCCATGTTGGTGCTGGATTCATTCTGGCCTCAGCCAGCTTCTTCACAAGTTGCTTTGCTTTTGTTCTGACGTTTTTTCTTTTTTTTTTTTTACAATTTAAAACATAAAAACTGTATAAATTGGTAGCCTGAACCCTGTGGTTTATAAGCACACTTTTTAAAAGTTTATAAGGTCATCATACTTCTGTTTCCGTGGAATCTTCTTCTTCTGTAAACGGATCCGCCCGTAAGCCCCTCCAGACTTTACCTTGAAATTTAACCTTAAATCCTTCCGTCCAGCATGGCATCTCAGTTTCATTTAAAGTCGTATCAAAGGTTCCATGTCTTTCCTGGGTTTAGACGAGCGCCGAGGCCGAGCCGCTGACACGTGTGCGAATGAAAGGCTGTGAGATCAAACCTCTGCTCCCAGGAGCCCGAAAGGCGGCGCTTTGCGCCGAGAGAGAAATTTCAGGCAGTCGTACGCAACGTTTCCTGCCAAGATTTTGTGCAGCCCTTCGTATGAGCACATGCATGGTGAGATCTATCGTGTTACTTCAGGGGCCTACATTTACAGGTTAGTCAACAAATGGGACATCTACCAATGTGTACATTTAGCCAAATTCTCTGAAAAACGAAAATTATATATATAGGGATTCGTTTGAGTACATGCTGCATACATAGTATGTGTGTGTGAGTAAAACATTGTTTGATGGATCGATATGTCCCTTGGCATTAAAGAGATCACAGGCATCCTGCAGTCTGCAGCTGTTTTCCTCCCATAGGCACCACCATGTTCATGTCCACTAAACTATGTAAACATATCAGCACATTTTAAATAAGATATTCCCCTTATTTATTTTACTTTAAAAAAGACCCGGGCGTGCTGTGGTGGCGTGGGGGATGGCGCGGCCCAAGTTTGGAGGCCTTGGGCCCTCGACGGGGCCGTCGCGGGTTCGATTCCCGCAGCAATGTTTGCCGCATGTCTTCCCCCCTCTTTTTGCCCCTTTCCTGTCAACCTACTTTCATATAAGGGACACTAGAGGCCACAAAAACCCCCTGGAGGAGGAAAAAAAAAAAAAAGACCCAATGTTATGAAAAAAAACAAACATTTATTTAATCAAATTTCAGGCCATGTGTGATTACAATAAAATGTTGTTTTTTTTTTTTTTTTCACAAAATGCTTTTGTTTCTTACATTTTTAAAATGTTTTTAATATCTTTAGTAGCTTTTCACTAAACTTGCATGTTTTCATTACTGACAACAGCAATGTACTTTCGGTTCCTGTCTGCGGTCAGTCGTGCTCTCAGTAGAGAAAATTGCAACATATTTTAGTCGCTGCATGTTGGTGTGGTGACAAAATACCAGGGAAGGGAAAATGCGCAGTTTTCCCTTGCAATAAATCTCTTTACACTCAAAAGCAGGTCACTGTTACTCTGCATGAGAAAATCTTTTTTTTTTTTTTTTTTGCACAATTAGCCGCTCATTTGTTGGAACGTCTGCGTCCCTTAACACTAGTACTTGATTCAACAGTTCTGAGGAACATAATCTGGCTTGTCCATGTGGAGTTCGCATGTTCTCCTGTTTGCATGTGTGGGTTTTCACATGTTACTCCTACTTCCTCTCGCTGTGTACAGACATGCATAAGAATTTCCTTTCAGCACACATGAATCGCACGTGTTTATCCGCGCGGTTGTTTTGTCCTTCACGTCTCCGAGAAGAGTTTGGTGAGGCGTTCAAGAGACAGCCCCGCTGACTGCCGGAGATAACTAAAAGTCAAAATTGTGGAGTGTCCAGAGATTGTCCTTGCCCACCTGAATTATGATATTCTTGGTTTTGTTCTTCATGAATTCTCTCTTTTTTTTTCCTGGCTGGTGGTAGGTCATGTCTGGGATGGCTGCACTTTGTCTCCATGTATTTTTTTTATTTTCGACCATGAGTTAAACTCTGCTCTTTGATACATTACTGCGGGGTAATGTTTCATGACTTCACCCTGCTTTACAGTTTTCCAAGTCTTCATCCCTGAGCTGCTTTCCTTGTTTGTTCACTAATATTCTCTATCAAACCTACACAGCACAGCTGCTTCACACAGATTAAGTAGCTACTCTAATAATTGTCCTTCACTGTGAAGCCAGTTGTTAATGTCTCTGGTGACTCCTGATACTTTCCTTTCAGTGGAGGAAGAAAATAAACAGAGAAAAGCTCAGCTGCTGCATTGTCTCATTGTGTAGGCAGTGCATCTGCTGGTTGCTTAAAATGAAAAATGTGTTTTTACAGTGATTATGAGAGGTCAAGAAAGTTTTTTCTTGAAATTAGTCCTGCAAGTGGTCACAAGTAATAAGGTAAGTGCTCACAGAGAGGAGGAAGTGTTCCTGTAGTCCGTTTCAAAGGCCAGCTTCTCACTTTCTGTGACTGCTGATAATGGCCGGCACGTTGTCACAGACCAAAGGGGATGCAGTGTAATGATACCACTTTAACTGTTCGCTCCTTTCTTCGCCTTCCTTTTGCTAATGCCTCAATTTTCTGACTAAATAACCCCCATCATTTGCCTCCAAGCAATCAATGTGACTTCCAGCCAGCTCCGCTGTATTGTATTCTTAATGGTTAGCAATTGTAATAGGTGATAGCTTTTGCAAAGCATCATTTTTATTGGGTTTGAGACGTCAAGCTGGGGCTTTACACACGGCTCCTGCAAGTTCTGGAAAAAGAAAAAAAAACAAAAAACCATGAGGCAGTGTAATGATCCAAGCAGCAGGAATCGACTGAGGATTGCGTTTATTGTTGTACAGCACAGTCGTCAGCAGCGCTGGTCAACTGGACCTCTTGCATTAACCATAGACCTCTCTGTTATTCTAACTCATGGATCTGCTGAGATTTACATACATTAGAGAATAGTCTGGCAAAAATCACACAGTCGCTAATTGAAGTTTATGAACCGGAAAAAACATACTTGCTTTCAAGTCACACAAAAACAGCAAAAATGTACAAACATGACTTTTATATATATATATATATATATATATATATATATATATATATATATAAATTTTTTTTTTTTTTAAGTCATATTTTATATCACACACACTCTTGGGGGTCCAACACAGCGGAACACA
>CAEGAD010010727.1:0-11286 GCA_903067055.1 Poeciliopsis paucimaculata
GCTACAACAGATCCCAGGAACAACATCAGATATCTCAGTCCAGAAATGTGCAGTTCTAGGCACAGCAAAGATACTGCAGAACCCTCAAGCTCCCAGGCCTCTGGTAGAGGACCCGAGCTCAGAGGATAAGAACCACCCGCGGTGGGTGAGAAGGGAATTTTTTTATATATATATATAGTTTTTTTTATATAATTGATTTTAAAAAAATCTATTATAAAAAGGCAAAAAGTTAAGACACTCCTGAGCTTTTTTAAAGCTCTCTGCCTATTAAAATTAAAGAAATGTCTGCCATATTATGAAATTATTAATTAAACATCATATTTTCATTTGCATTGAGTTTTTAAGAACTGCAGTCAAAGACAAGATAGATTTTTAATTGTAAATGTACGATATTTGAGGATAAATCCACATTCTGCCCCCCAATAAATGAAAAATTTATAACACGAAAAGGAAAATTATGGCCATGATATTATTGTGACCTAACTGTAATTTTGAATCAAAGTTGAAAAGATGGAGACAAAAGGACATTACAACATCCGCTTGGAAAGACGAGAAATTATCAGAAACTTTGTTGTGATATTTTGAAAAACTAATTATTGTTCTTGTCTTCTTAATGATGCTAATTGTTTAAACTCATAATTTCTTTTTTTTCATGGCTTTTTTGTTCTTCTTGTATTATCACCTAAATAATCACACAGAAAACAAAGTTACAAAAAGGTAAGTGGTTTATTTTGGTGATGTTCAATGCTCCATCTAATAATCGGTCTTCTGTTTGCAGGAGGAGCAGCTCAGAGGAGGGTGAGATTAGATTCATTTCTCAGTTCCCAGGAGTGAGTGGCAGCTTAGAGGGGAGTCTTGTTGGACCCGGAGGTGAGCGGCTGGGTGTCTCATTGGAGAATGGCATGGTGCGACTTGTGGTTCACTGACAGTCCGTCCAGGCTCAGATGTGTGAGAATGAGGGAGAGGCGCCCGGCCGGCAGCCGACTGCAGAGTGGGAGGAGCTGCGAGGAGCTACCCTGAGAGTCCAGGAGGAAGGGGAAAGTTAAAAAAAGAGACGACCAGGAGGCACAGCAGAGACACCAGGGCAGCATATCATCAAGGAACGCTGAGGAGGCTCCGTTCATCAGGAGGGGAAAGGTCGTCCAGCAGATGTGAGGGCTGAAACCTGCCTGGCCACGCCCTCTGGGGAAATCCTGCAGGTCAGAGGAAAGGTCACTCAAAAGATACACACAAACGCATACACACTGGAAACTGGAAAAGCATAGAGAGCAAAAAGCTATGGAGAGCAGAGCCATTCCAGACCAAATCATTCAAAATGATTTGACTGAGTCCATATCTGGGATCAGGTGGGGAGAAAATAAAATAATCAGATCATACGATCAGGACGCACAATCAGAAAAAAACCCCAATTAATTTTGTTCTAAAATTAAAAAATAAAATCGTTGGGCAGAATGGAATTGATCAAAGCTCCAGAGGATTCAGCACCTCAACAGTCATGAACCTCATCAACATGGGATAAAGATAAACTTCACACATCGTAGGAACATCACATCCTGTGTTCACTGTGGGTGTGTAACCTGTTAAATCCACTGGAACAAGTTGCTTCATTTGGCTAAGAGACACATTTCTAACACTGAAGTCACCGGAGCAGACAGTAAACATTTTCTGTTTCCCATGTTACACCTGCTGAGGTCACTGGCTAATTAATGAGCTCCTGTGTGCAGTGCTGCACCGCCTCTGATAAAGGTCACAGAAATGCTATTTTTGGCTTTAAGTAGGGTCTGCTTTTGTGTGATGATTATATTCCTCTTATTGTATTTAAAGTGAACCGTAGTTGATTAGGAAATGTATTGTCTGCATATTCATTGTTAGAGAGTAAAAAAAATCAGCACTAAAGGTCAAAACCTAACACAGTATGTGGAGGCTGATTAGACCTTTGTGTAGTAATGTTATAGACCAGGGGCGTCAAACTCATTTTTGTTTTGGGCCATGTCAAAATTCTGAATGTTCTTAAAGGGCCAGTTGTGCCAGAATATATTGATTAAATCAATTAAACTGCTTAAATATCATTAAATAGCCATTCCTCCAGGATTTTGTGATTGCTTCATTGCAGTTTTGTGGTGCAAATTTAAAAATGTTTTTATGTATGAAGAATGTGTCTATAAATGTCTGTAATTGATACTCACTGTAGCAACTATAGCATGACATCAAGTAAGGCTGAAGCAGCAGCCACTTACACTCAAAGTTTTTGACCAATTTTGCAAAGATTTGCAGTAAAATCCGAGAAAATGTGGAGATTTGTTGATTTTGTGTGAATTTTGCAGATTTACTAAAAACTGGAAGGATTTATTGATGTAATCTGGAGTCTAGAGGGCCACATAAAAAGCTACAGTGGGCCAGATTTGGCTCCTGGGCCTTGAGTTTGACACATGCTGAGTGGAAATCATGTTGGCTTTGACAATTAATTCCCTTCAAATTCTAGATTTTATTTCTATTTCTTTCATATTTTAACATTAACTATTTTACAAACCTAAAAGCTGACAGTGGAAAACAAAAAGCAAAATGTATTTTAAAGACCTTTAGATTTTAAGTCAGAAATGTAAGTCATAAACACAAACTGCTAAAAATCTGAACAATTAAACAATCAAACGTTTCTGTAATTTAGTTTTATTTCATTTGCATTGCCTTTGCTTTTTATTTACACAAACACAAAACATGGAAACTTATGAGCTTTGATCAACTTAAAGTACAACAAAACAAAACAAAAAAAACTTGCTGACATCAAAACATTAAATCCAATAGCTTTCTCATTAGGCTGGTAGCTATTGATGTATAAGCTCCCTTCGGCAAACAACATGAAGCCCCCTCTGCTGCTGCGAGTCGGTGAGTCAGAGTTGCTCCGTGCCTGGGCAGCAGCACACACTGCTTTTGTATCAGAGCTGCCTATCAATATTCTTTTCATGCACATGATCAAAGCCGAAGACGAGCCATCTGCATGCTCGGCATTCTCTGGAACAACGTTTGCTTTACGAGAAATTGTGTAACAAAACTGTTATTGTTCCAGGAAAGGAGGGAGCTCTCATTTGTCAAGAGAAAATACAGTTATTTGATTGTTATGCTTTTCAAGCTATTTTTAGAGCTTAGTTTTCTAAGGAAAAAGAATAATGAATAATTTAGTCTCAGCCTTAAACTGTAAGCAGGATTCTACGTCATCAGCCTCAGTCGTCAATACACAAGGCTGCTCCTGCGACTAAGACTGGGCTGAATGATGAAAGAGGCCTGAAAATGTTTAAATTTTATGTAAACATCCTTGGACTGGAAAATGGATCAGAAAGTTCTTATTTTTCATTCTAGCAGGAAACTGAAGCACAAACATGTTTACAGTTTCACTTCATCATTTGGATGTTAGAACACAAGCAGAGAGAACTGATTTATTGGATTTGTCCTTCCCAGCAAACTTCTTACAAATGATGTTTACCCATAAAATGTTATGACATCTGAAATCTATTTGGCTATATGTTGAAATATCAAGCAGTTGCTAAGAGAAACTGTAAAACACCAGAAAATTGGAGCCTGATGATAGTAGCAGATGTATTTGTGTTTCTCTGAGCCTGTTAACACCCTCCTGATGCATCAACAAGGTAACGACTTGCAGCATTAAAGAATAATCCTGGTTTACTTGCTTTTTCTTTAATGAGGCTCCTGGAGCTCACAGGTGAAGGACCTGAACGGTAACAGAGGATATTCGCCAGATGACCTTTCTGTGAATCATGTTTAAAGCGTGAGCACATTATTCTTCACACTTTCGTATTTTATCCTTGTGAAACTGTGGAAGCTTTTCTGTTAGCAGTTTGGTACATTTTAGGTATTCAAACTTTTATTTATGATGGCTGCTTGTCCAGCGCTAAAGGCTCTGACTGTAGATGTGGTGTTGGAGAGCAGCGTCGCTCATGGTGGAGCAGATCTGTTATTTCACTTCTGACTTCTGTTTATAATTTATTTGGATGAGGCGTTCCAGGTTTGGACAATTATTCCCTAGCAAAGGTTTTTATTCTTACTTTTTTACTTTCAAACCGTTGTTCTGATGCGTAACCATGGCAGCAGGATAAAAAGAAAAGAGAACATGATGAAAAGAAAAAAGAAATTAGCAAACAGACAAAGAAGAACACAGGAGGGGAGAAATGAAAAGAGCAAATATTACAGAAGAAAATAAATCGCTTAAAATGTATGTAATACAAGTTATTTTTATTATATGAAAGCCATTAATTTAGTTTAATATTTGTTGCCAATTTTGACAGGATTCATCCTTTATACCCTGTAGCACCAAGAGTGAAATAAGTTAGACTGAAGATATTAGCGTCTGTCAAAGCACTGACACTTTTCAGGACATTTGCTAAGCAGTACATCCCACAAAACCACTGATAATAAGCCAATAGTGTTAAAATTAGCATATTGGCAATAATGATTTGCATGGTGGTGCAGATGGCAGCACACTTGCCTTGCAGAAAGAAGCTCTTGGGTTTGAATCCCAGCCTGTGGTCTTTCTGCATTTGGCATTGATAAAGCTTCAACAAATTTTTAATTCAATTATAGATTAATACTCCAGCTACTTCCAGCCATAGTCCAGAAACATGACCGTTATGTTGTTTGTTTTCTGTAGTTTGTGCCTGGGTGAGTGAGGACTGTCTGTCCTGTGTGTCTCTCTGATGGACAGTCATCCTGTCCCTCTTCTCACCCAATGACTGCTGGAGGTGCAGATGAATGGATGAATGTATATTGGTTGTCATCATCATTGTGTCATAAAATCTTTATGCTTCTTTTGAAGACTGGTCTGTCAGTTTTGTGTTTCAGGTTCTGTCCTTTAGAGGCTGATACTGTTATTATTTCCAGGTTTCCAGGGTTTGCTCAAAGAAATAACTTCTGATAATCTGGTTATAATTAACTATCTTAAGAACTTAAACATGAACAAAACAAGTTCTTTGAAAGAGAAAGAGTCGGGTTTAATTAAAGCTCTACCTGTGTTGGTTAAATATTTACATGTCCATTGTGCTTTATTACAGCATGACTGAGAACAAGATGTGACAGGGGAAAGTGATGGACATAAAACCTGGATTTCAATCATGTGAGATGAATGGATAATGATCTTGGATTGTAGCTTTAACACGTTATCTCCCTGCGCTCAGCAGCAGTGAAGTTTGCCAGCAGCGAAGCCTCCCAACCAGGTGTCATCACACGGTGTCTGCCCACAGACTGTTGTTCTTGTCACGGCCCACTCTGTACCAGACACTTGATTTGTTCTCTAAAATGTGGTTATTATTGAGAAATACATCTTTTTTCTACTACTTATATAATTTGCTGTTGCAACAGTTGGGATCAAAAACATTCATGGTGGCAAACCTTTAATTTGTACCAACTGCAACACAAATCTCTTTTAGTCAGAAATGAATGAAAGCATCATCAAGTGTTTCATATTATGAACTCTATATTACGCTATAAAAGTTGGTTATCCTTCTCTTCTGACTCTTTTTGCTCTCAATGTCTCTGAAGGTATCCTGATTATTTACAAACTCCACATGAGGAGCAGCGAGCCGCTGCTCATAAAACATTAAAAACCCAACAATTTCTTTGTTTGGGTTTCTAATGTTTATCATTTTACAGTGAACTGAAGAATACGGTGCCCATCAATAAAATCAAACTCTGATGATGCATACAGGTTTAGAAAAAGCCATGGTCAACCTGTTTTTCTCAGTTTTTTACTTTTCTTTTGTCCTATAAAGTGTGACAGAACTTGATCTGAACAAAGTGTTTCATTTCTGCATGTTTATACAGATAGAGCTAAAGCACATTTTATATCCACGGCTTTACAGGAAACAGTGACACAGCAGCTGTAATTAGAGAAATCACAAATTTATAGAGAAGTCAAAATACCTGATATCAGTAGATATGAAAAAGAAAGATCACAGTGATCATCAGCCGATCCACATTATTGTTGCAGCTGCCCTGCATGAACCCAGGAGAGTCAGATTTCTCTCCAGTTTTGCTATAAAGCTCTCCTGACCAGCTGGTGATACTCAGATTGACCAGCATTTCCACAATACGACGATCCGTTCACATTTCTGCAGTTTCCACTGTGGACAAGTTAAAGGATGTCCCTCCACTGACCCTGACACACAGAGGAAAACTTTTTCTAACTTTCACAGAGACTCAGGAATTTGGGAAGATGCTTGAAGGATCCGTTGCTAATGGAAATCTGCAGAAGCCTGAATCTGCCTGGTTTCCATGGTAACTGAGGGTAGAACGGGTCTCATGTTTATTTTGTTCTTTAAAATAGAAAATAATTCACAAATATTAGAAAGGTTCTTTCTTAAGATATACCCCAAAGTGTGATGTTTATTAACTAAAATGTTCTGAAAAGACAAAAAAATGATGCAGAAATGTTTCATCTAGAATTGAGGACATAGAAATGCTTTTGGTTTTCCTTTAGTCTGATCGAAAGTCAGATGAAAAATAAGGCTTTTTCTTTTACACACTTTATGTTAATACATCCACTTTTCCTTTTGTGTATGAGGCAAAGAGTAGCTACACACGGAAATGTGTGTTTATATCAACGTTTGAATGAATTAAACATTACCTATTACCTACTGAAACTTTGTTTTATACAAGACAATAAATCTTTGTTCAGACATAGTTCCTGTCATAATTTTATGGTAAATATGATCACGTTGATGGCTGTCTTCCAGGTCGGTGACGCCTCTCAGCGCAGCGCTGCGTTGTTTCCTCAGCTTCCTGTAAAGCTCTTAACGCAGCCATGAAAACTCATCTCATGCAAAACAGAGTCAAACTCTTCCTCATCTGCAGCAACAGCAGATTTAAGACTTTGAGGGGAGAAGCTTCAGCTTCTCATGATAAGCAACTGACACAGATCGTCACTCTTCTCAGGACTCTGAAAGGTATTTCTCCACTTTGTCCTGAAAACCTGCATGACACAGGATTGCCTTCATGTTCGGCTATGCTCCCCATGCATGACAGGCTTGGAGGATAACTTTAATGCGAGTGTCACTGGGAGGTTGCCTGTTGCAGAAGAAGAAATCACATTATCCCATAACAGACCAGCTGAAGGTTGAGCACTTTTTACCTGTCGTCTCAGATCGCTGAAAAGGTTTTTCTGTTTATACATTTCAGCGTAAGATGAATAAAAGATCTACATTAAACTTCTCTCTGTACTGTATATCTAAGTGAAAAAAGAATTTATTGGATTCAGATCACATATGAATACACTGTTGTTGTTTTATGTATAACTGTTCACAGGAACCACACACTATTTTATGTTTGTTTAATATAATAGGTCCATTTTTCATAGCACTTATTCTCAGATGTGAATGATTGCAGATATTTGCATGTTCCTTGAACGAACCTTTATGCAGCGAACTGCTTTTCAAGCTGGTTTAGTGTTGAGCTGAAAAGACAAATAACAAAAAACCCCAGAGATAATCTCTGCCTGATTACAGCAACATAAATACAGAAAAACATTTTTTGGATTAGATCTGGTAAAAAAACTAATTAAAAGCTGTTCAGCACTTTCAGCTGCATTCTAAATATCTAAAAGAGATTTAACAGGTTTGATTTTTTTTCTCAAAATAAGAGATAAATCTGATTATTGGTTAGTTATTTGGTTACATGTAGGGTCGTTGGGTGAGAGGAGGGGGGCATCCTGGACAGATCACCAGTCCATCACAGAGACCCGGGACAAACAGCCTCACACACATTCATAACTACGGGCAACTCAGACAGAGCTGCACAAGCATCTCTTCTAACATGTCCCACCAGCAGACACCAGCACTGGGCTGCATTACTCAGTCTTTAACATCCTGCTGCTGCATAGACCAATGACAGTCAGCATTAATCCTATTTCTGGTGCCTCGGATGCCATTTTGATTTCCTGTCCAGGGTTTTTTTTGTCCTGACCCGTCAGAACAGATTTCATCTCTTCTTATGACAGAGCAGCATGTACTATCTTCTGGGGTCGAGGAAGGAGGAGAAAAATGGAAGTCTTGCTTTTTTGAGAACTTTGAGAAAATGCTAACATTCATGCATTTCAAGTCTTCAAATGTCCATTAATGTATTTTTGTGTTTTTCCTCCTTTTTAATCTAAAAATTCATAGATTCTGGCATTAAATGTGAAGGAAACATCCAGAATCTGAGGCAATGCTGCTTAAAAAAGTCCTAATGTGAAGGCATGGAAGAAATCAAAACGATTTTTTTTAATTGTAACATCAAAATCCTAAACTGACTTTGAAAGCAGAGGAAGTAGCTTTATGTTTTACACAAACTAAACAAATTAGGCTCTCGCTGTGTTGAAGGCAGTCACAGTTTTCATGCTGTTTTATGGAGCACTCTGTGCAAACACTCTGGCTCATCCTTCATCCCAGGTGATTTGTTGTGTGTGGCTGCACTTTCCTTTCTCCTGAGGAATGCAGCACAAAATCTGATTTGGGCAGCCAGAGTGTCTGGTTTGACATGTTTTTGTTGTTTCACCAAATTTGTTGTCCAGTCTTTCCAAAAAGATTAAGTTTAAAACTGAAATGGGAAAAAAAGAGTTGGAATGACTGTCTGCAAACCTGACTGTTTGTTTTTAGTAGAAATACAGGCTGCAGCTGTCACTGAACCAGGCTGTTGTTCTGGTTGTAAGCTGGAGGAACATGTGCTCTGTCTTCTTGTTTCTTTCCAAACTCGTCAAAAAGGTAAGACTTACTGAAGAGTGTGAGAACATCACAGTATGTACAGAACCTCGCAAAAGTATTCACACCTGTTTTTGTCACATTAATGTGACACAAATGGTTAAAATACGTCATCAGCAGCCAGTCTGTCAGCGCTGCAGAGGCCTGCAGAGCTGACAACACACCTGATTCCTTTAAATGAGGGGAACAGATGCACCTGAAAACATTGTAGCTTCAACTTTTCAATCTAGTGCCTGTAACCTCAGTCTATTTACATCTTTATGTGAACAATTTCAATAAATAACTTTACATTTATTTATGAGCACCGTTGGTCCTCAGGTGCTGGTTCCTGCATGTTTTAATTTCCTCTCTGGATGGAAAATGTTCATTATACATTAATCTAAAAAACAACATCTGCATTTGTGGTTGTAATTCAATACCTTATTAAATGATAATTTAGTTTTTAAAAATGTGAAAAAGGGAGGTTGAAATGTTTTGCGAGGTATTATATCAAACCACTGGTAAGCTGGAGGTTGAAACAGTAAAATCATTCAGAACATCTCATGGTGTTGCTTCTCTCCATGGTTACTTTCTCAGGACTGAGATTTCATGGAAGTGAAGGTTTAATAATGTGCTCTGGCTTCTTGCTCTTTACAGGTGAGTGTTTTAGAATGTGTATAATTTAAATGAACTGTATTCTTCCTGGGCTGAAAAGGACTGCATGTAACTGGATTTGAATTTGAACCTAACTGCATCAGACAGAGGTGTAATGAATGGAGTGGGAATAAACAGGATTGGATCAGACTGTGTCTAACTGGACACGAACTGAAGTCAGTGTCATTAACACAGTTTCAACTACAATGCATGTCCTACATCAGGTTTTTATGTCCAGGCTGTACAATCAGAGCTCCTCTTTCTCTGCTCTGGGCCATGTAATTAGACCCGATAATGGGTCATCACGCTAACATCACACACCCTAATGTAATGTCACTTACTAAAGGATGCCCTTCCTCTGTCCTTTCTTCATTTCCATATTGTTTTAAGAGAATGTTCCTATGCGGCACACATTCAAATATTCCCTAGAAAAAACTTCAGGGGAATATTTAAGAACAAAGGGGAAAAAATCTTTGTATGCAGAGAACTGCAGATTAAATGTGCCAGTTATTTCCAGGAAACCTGAACAACCCTGACCATCTGGAGCGTTTTTCCTTCTAAGGCAAGGCGTCTCTCAAGGGACTCTTCCAGTCTGAAAAGCAAGCTAAAACAGCAAGGTAATTTCTATCACATAGTAATGACAAATAATTCACCAATCTGTTGTCGGTAATAATAAAAAATGCTCCCTGAGAAGCAGGCAGCGCTGATTACTTTAGACTTTACAATCAACTTCAAACAAACACCAGGCAGCAGAGGAAACACTCAGATGTCACATTGTTTGCACTCAGTTTGAAGAACAGCATGTCTCTGAGAACAGAAAATGTCCTCTCCTCTGCAACCTTGAATAGAAATTATTACAACTTCTGTGTCAGAAATTATAGCAGATTTATTTTTACATTTGGGTTTTATCTGACACGCTACTTCAAAGTAAGACATGACTTTAAAGTTGTAGCCTGCATGTTGTTACCCTTGAAGCTCTGACAACCTCATAGCCGCTGTTGTGAATTAGTTCTGTTAGGCTTTGAAGGGGCAGCTATTCATATTAATGACTTGCAGAGCTCCAGCATCCAACTGACCAAACGGTTTGTTGTCAACTTCTTATTCTTTTTTACAGGAAATCATAAAAATGTCACAAGATGAACCACTTTAGCAGCTCTGCCACTGCTCTGACATTTTTCAGTGTGGGGGTCGTTCATGTTTTGTCTGTTGCAATGCAAATCTTTGCTTTGCAGACAGTAAAAAGCTTTTTACAAACTCATTTTCCATGACTGCTTTTGTGCATTTATCACAAGGCTCAAGGAAAACCTTTCAAATCTTCTTAGTCTTAATCTGAGCTTTCAATCACAGCGTAAAACTGCTGCATTATTTATTTTAGACAAAGGCAGCTCTGTCCATTTCCCACATTTGCTTGCTTTGCTTCATCACTCTGCCACTTGAGGAGAACTTGATCATTTATAGAGTCAATCAGGCTTCTTCACTGGATAGATGCATGTAAACAAACATCGCTGCTGGGTTTGGCACCTTCCTTTCATATCTCCAATTCTTGATGCTAAACATTTCAGATTAGTTGTTATTACAGCAAAACTACCTGAAAGCTGTTTTCTTGTATGTGTTTGGGACTTGATGGTAAACTCACCAATAAGCCACTGCAGTGGAGAGTCACATCGCCTCCTGCTCGCTAATCTCTGAGCTCACACAACAATGTTTCAACACACCAGGTTCACAGTAACAGCCGAAGAATTAAAGCAACGTTATAAAATGTTTTGATTTTATGTTGAGATGAATTGCCAACTAATCATCTGTCCAGTGAAGTAGACATCACTGGTAATATTTATTTATTGGGGCCTGCCCATAGCAATGCATAAGGAGAGCAGTTTCTCACTTGCGAAGCAAGTGAGAAACTGCCTCCATGCAT
>CAEGAD010010737.1:0-21367 GCA_903067055.1 Poeciliopsis paucimaculata
CAGGTGATAATAAAAGGGGTCCTATGTTAACATGTAACTCTGTTTGTTAGGATGTTTTTGATTGAAATAGCTTTTGATTTTAGTACATGTGACCACTTAATGCTGCACATTCAAAGAATGACAGTTCTTTATAATCCATGAAATGTTTAGAAAATCTGCTGTGCATAATAATTTGGAACAGTGCATTTTGAGTTTTTTTCTTTGTTCAGTAAATCAAAGAAGCTTTGTTCAGTAAAATTTGGTTGATACTGTAATAGTTCATGACTTGAAATTATACTGACCATCATTTGCATTGATCATCTAAGAAAATCTGAGAAAATATCACTTGCACAATAATTTGGAACACAGTATAATATAAACTGCATAGAGATTGACCCAAAGTTTCATTGCTGTCCTCCTCATTGATCCTCAGAGTTAAGGAGAGTCTCCAGCAAGGCCGTGTGCCAGACTTTAATAAAGATAATCTCCTGTTGCTTCTGGAAAGATTACTGTACTTAACGCTAATCAACTTTCCATCAATGATTTTATTTTTATTTTCTATGGAAAACCTAAAGGAAATAATTAACAAAGCCACTTCATAAATAAGTCAATTGTATAGTTTTGCCTCAGGATGTTTTTTTTTTTTTTTTACATATAAATCTAAACAAACATCAAGAAAACAAAAGTGAAACTTCAGTAAAATTGCTAAATTTATGATGCAACGTCTTGGTCGAAGAACGTCACGTGGCATCATAAACTAAACCACGTTATGGTTCAGTTCCCACAATCAAAACTGAAATATTTTGATTCAATATTCACTCGTCAGTGTTTTATGAGATAAAACATAATCTAAGGCTGAGAATTTATAGCAAATTTCGGCATCATAATACGATATTGTCAGTTTTCTGTTATCCTTTTGTAATCTCCTTTATTTCTCTTCCTTCCTTTCCTCCTGTACTCTACTTTAGTTTGGGCAAAATCCCACATAAAGTGTTTTACTGACATAGTTTTTCCCATTCCCCCTTGATAGAAAGTAATAAAAGATCTAAAATTAAATTACACGAAGACATTTTTACACAAAGTCAGTTTGAAAGCTTCAGGAGACGAAACCTCGATGAGTCCTGATTCTATTCAAGCTAAATAAAATAAACACTTAAGAATCGAAGACAACCTATGTGACATAATGAGACATGCAGTGTTTAATAAGTATTTGTTTAATAAATTAGTGCATTTACTACACTAATAATACACAGTGGAAGTAGTAATTTGTACCACTGTTAGTAATGTAATCAACACATCACTGTCAAATTTGACATGCATGTGTTGGGTAGGCCTCTGCTTGGTTCACCTCTATTATAAGCACAGAAAGTTTAAATTATTAGTTCAATAATCCAAAAATGTTTTTTTTCTGCAAACATTTTGATGCATTTTAAACCTTCAGACAGTGAGGAAAGCTAAAAGTGTCATAAACGAAGATACTACAGCACATATATGTAATAGCCTGACTGTGAGGGTAAAAATAACACCAAACAAATATTTTCCTAAAAGTACAAATACTAATATTGCCACTATAATTTAAAAGTGCTCATGCACAAATATCTGCTGGAGAGGTCCAATCCTTTCTGTAGTAAAGACAGCAAGACTGGATAATTTATTTGCTTTTCTCTCAAACAATCTTTACACAATAAAAAAATCAAGCTCAAACATTTTCCACAATGTCCCTTTTGTACATGTCACAGCACATTGCGAACGCCACTCCTGTTCTTTCAGCTACTTCTTTCACATCAAGCTTTAATGAGCTGACATTTTTGCAATTCTATTTTGTTCACACCCTGTTCCTGCAATTGGCTTTATACAATATACTCATGACATTCACAATAACTGATCATAAGAAACTTTGGAGAACCTGCCCCTTAATTTCTTTCCAGTTTTACAAGTTTTTCTTCTTTTTTTTTTTTCTGGTATGGAAACAATAGACTGAAGCTGAAAGCAGAAACTGAAAAAGAAGCAGTCCAACATGTTACAGGAAGTTGTTGTGTTTTACTTCTCCCTGTGTTTGGTGCATGCTCTAAACTCTACAATACTGCACTGAGCTGTACCTTGTAAAGTATTCACACTCCTCGTCATCACATTCTGCCACCTCACAAGTGCAAACATTAATGCAGCTATTGCACGGGTATTTTATAGAAACTAACACAAAGTAGCACATATTTGTAAAGAGGGAGAAAAAGTACCTTTTTTTTTTTTTTGGACAAAAATCTGAGAAGTGTGGCATGGTTTGTATTCAGCCCCCAAATTTAAGTATCCTACAAGTTGTGTGGTGGGAAACTAACACTGCACACCTCCCTAAAACACAATCCTCACTGTGAAACACGTTGATGTGAGGGTCATGCTGTGGGCATCCTTTTCTGAAGCAGAGACAGTGATGCTAATCAGCGCTGAAGGGAAGATGGACGACACAAATACAGTTCAGGAAGTGAAACCGTTGCAGGCAGCAAAAGTCTTGAAACTGGTTCTTTTGTTAGTCTCGAGATCTAGAAATAGATTCTCAAATAGAGTTGAGGCAAGACTTATATAAGATCTTGAACAATTCCTGTCCAGTGTGACCAAACCTGAGCAGATTTGTGAAGAAAAAATGTTTAGAAATTTTAGTCTCGCACAATAAAACCCCAAAATCTTAAAGCTGTAATGCCAGTGAAAGATGGTTCTATAAAACATTTACTGAAAATGAATACATGACACATTCTTCAGCTTTAATATATAGAAATAAAAGGAAAACACTGTGTATTTTTTCTGTTTAGCTTTGTTGTTGCTCTATGACATGTTGAAGTTTGCTGCTGTATAATGAGACAAAATGGGAAAAAGCTCGAGGAGCACAACTCTTTTTCCACTGTAGGAAGGATTTAAATTATGGACTACAGTCTCCCAGGTTATAGCTAGTGATAAATATTGAGCTCTGCCAGAGTTAGTTCACATATTGCACCAAGAACTCGGGGTTAAATTTGCGTTTCAAGACGAGACCTGGTGTTTGGAGAATACATCACACCTCGGGCTGTGAGGTGTGAGACTGAAGTCAGTTCGGTCTTTGGAGAGAGGTCTTTGTAAGGACAATTTGTTTGATCCCAGCAGGAAAACACAAACTTTTTTAACAGCTACAGCACAATCACACAGAACAAGAGAAACAGAAATTGATGTTTGAGCTCCACGTTCAAGCCTTCCCATGGTTTCTCCTCTCTGAAGCATCGGTTTCCGCTCACGCTCACGTCACACATCTGGGCAACACATAAAGTAGAAAGAAAGAAAAAAAAACAAAAAAACAACCTGTAACCTGAATTGAGCAAACTGAAACTTCTCAGGTCACATTCGTGACTCATCACGTCCTATCAGACGCCCTCTGCTAACTGTCAGGCGGCAAAATTTAAGGAAGGGGTTGAAATACCCTTCTGGGGTGACCTTTTTTCACCCATGTTAGTCTAAAGGTCATAAGAAGCGGGGGTGGAATGGGGGGGGGAACACGTGTCGTTCTTTGTATTTGCTCGCCACACAGTGCAACATGGAGCAATAGTCACTTCTGTTTGTCACGCTGAGACTCTGAGACAATTTTCTGAAGATTTCCTGCCGCAGTCAGAGCAGGAAATCCAACATGATTGTTTTTTGACATTCAGAGGAAGAAGGAAAAACATCAATTTCAACTCAGAGCTGAATATTAGCAGCTGCCTTTACTAATATATACAATCAGACAGAGCAGTGGGCCAGGAGGCGGTGACTAAACAGTGAGTGTTATAAGAGGCCTCCGTGTTTGTCTGGCAGTGTGAGAAAGAGAGGAAGGGTGAGAATGAGAGAGAGAAAACTTGTTCTCGTAAGGTTGACTTGGGTTGAATTATTCAGCACATTTATTCACTCTTTTATTAATAGTAGTTCTTCTGTTTCGGTATTACTGAACCCTTTTGAAAATGTAGCGTCCTACAGACATAGTATAATTTCCACGATACCTCACGTTTTAGCAAATAAAACGTTATATAACATTTATATAACATGTTTTAGTTTGTCTCCAGGTTCAACACACCTGAATCAAGTGTTGGGTCATTAGCAGTGAGGAAGTAGATGGAGCAGCTGTGTTGAAGCAGAGAAACTTTTAAAAATGCTATAAATGGTGGGGATGGATTTTCTTTCATTCACACTCATTCAAAATGGATCAAACTCAGACAAACATGTATTCACTAACTTACATCTCAACCACGTGATATCTCACAGAAGACTGTAGTTGTCAATGCTGCGGACAGCGTCACAAATTGTAGAAGTACATTTGTAGATAGCGTACATTGGATGATCATGACATTACAAGTTACAGGTGGAAATGTTTAAACTGTGTAAGGTGCTGAGATAGAAATCCACAATGTATGTGTTATAAAAGTTGAACAGCAGGAGCCAAAACGCAGAGAGGCGGCCACAATAACTCCACACAAAGGAAACATAGGAATAGAGGCTGGTAATGAAAGACAGAAAGACTGTCTTTCTCAGGAGAGTTGATCACTGAACCAGGAGGAGGTGGTTGGTTAGAAATTAGGTGCAGCTGTGGGGAAAGGTAAATCACCGAAGAAGTTGATCAGAGAAAATTGGAGAAATGTCTGTTAGAAGAAAGGAGATCATCAAAATACACACAGCGCTGCATCCCAAAGCTCAAACACCCCAGAATCACACCGGCATCCACCTCCAGCTCCTTTTCAAACTGAATATGAAAGTTTTATTTTACATTTGATCATTGCTCCCGTTTTATTACTTCTTTTCTCTTGACGTTTTTGTGCATATGTGATCGAAAGAAAGATTTTATTCATTCATTCGGGTGTGATTCTAGCTGGATGTTGACCATCCCTTTCTGTGGAAATAGAACTTAATCAAAGGTTTCCTCTCAGTGCCAGGGATCTGGCTTTTGAGTAACATTTTCAAAATGTTCTGTTTTCCAAAAGTCAATCTCAAATAAAAACAACCTTTGTCCAGCTCAGGACTTTTGTAGGTTTGATCTGTCAACACCATATGTTGAGAGTGTGTTACATCACCAGAAATGTAAATGTGGCATGTGCTGGCGTAAACAGGAAATATAGGATTTGCTGCTTTGTTGTGTAAACACTTGATAGAGGCGTCTAGGGGAAAGGGTTGGAAGTGGCTGATAAGACCTGATCGAGCAGCAAACCGAGTTTGCGTCGAAGTTTCTAAACAGCTCTTGTGTTCCTTGTTTGTAAGTTTCTGTATGTCTCAAATGTGGAAGGACACTTCTTACAAAATATATGCTAAACAACATCATTTGAAAGAAGTTAAAGAACACAGTTTTCCTAGTACAGATGAGTTTGTTTTTTTACAACTTTTTTTTTATTTTTATTTTTTAGCAATTTGATAAATTACATTTCGACTCAAACGCAAATGAGTGAATTCCCAAAACATGTCTTTTTATTTTGTGCTACAATAAGCTGACTAAGGCGACTTTGTGTGCTTTGCCCACACAGGAAATACAATAACTGCAGCATGCGAGGAGTGATCACATTCAAATGGCAGCAGACATTTGGTTATGAAAAAACGCGTGACAAGATACTCTGTGGGCCGAGCGGTTTTGTTGCAAGCGTGCATCAAAACACTGTGTGACCTTCGAGTTGTGACATTTGGCATGTGATTTGCATTCCTTTAACATTTCAGAGTGTGGCTGAACACAATTAGGAGTTTGCTGTTTGCTGTTTACAGTGACTTCTCTCCTGCGGACGTCACGCAGCGTTACAGCAACACGCGGTCCCCTTGTCTGTGATTTGCGCCACTCGTTCAGCAGCCCAGACAGCTCTGACATATTTTGCCGACTTTCGCCGTTGGACATTTTGTATTTCTTCCCAAGCTGATAATCAAAGACAGAACTGAACGTAGCCAAGCCTTTTGAGGGGAATTTAACATACACAACGTGTAAGGCTCAAAAGGCTTGTGGCTGTGTGGCGATAAAAAAAAAAAAAAAAAAAGTCAAGTGAAAGCACGTGGAGTCATTCTGCCAATACAGATAAGATCGAGCATTTGTAAAATGCTGATGTTCTTGTTGACGTGTAATCTATAACGACTTGTAAGCAGTCTAAAGGAAAAGTTGCAAACAATGCAAGAAAAAACAAGAAGTACAGAAAAGTCTTCTTCTACTATCCTGAGAACAAACAACCAATATAACTGTATTTCAAAGTTAACCTCCGAATGATTTAATTTGATTTATGAGATAGGTGATTAAATTATCTTCAGGTGACATTTGTTTCGGCTGAAAAGAATTTCTTGACATTGTCAAGACAAAATGCTAACCATAAAGTGCATTGCTTTATTATAAAGTGCTATTTGGATGCATTTTTGAGTTAATGCTCTTGAAAATTAGTGGTAAACTACAAAGCTGTGTATTTTCAGTGTCTGTGGTTCCCACAGCAAATCAAGTCGATAGGCTGAGTAGAAACAAGTTTGATCCACTTAGTTCAAATTTGATGGTGTCATTTTTATTGTCATTCTTTGATCTTTCAGGGGGATCTTTTTTCTTCTCTTTTTTAACTAATAGCAATTAAGTTTGGTTTTGCTTAAGGCCATCCGACGGCCTTCCTCAGAGTAAACTCCCCAGTCTGACGAAAACCTGTGAGCCACCGCTGACGATCCTTTTGAAGCCAAAGACGTAAAAAAAACCCCATCTGTGATTAGTTTGAGATGATCCGAGGTTGAGAGCTGTCCATGACTCAAACAAATCCTTGAAATTGAAAGAGAATTCATTTAGCTTCATAACAGGATTGTAGGAGTTTCCCAGCATTTACAAAGTCAGTACGTTCACGCCTTGGCATCGCAAAGCTTGTTTCTTCCTATTTTCCACCACATCAGCCATGTCATGGTCAATGAACTATTTGTTGCTGTTCCTTCATGGGAGGTGTGTGACCCCTGCGGATTGAACCTTTTTTTCTAAACTGAGCAACACGTAAGCTGCTTAAAAAGCATGCCAAGGCAGTTTGTCATGCACCAGATAGGGTTTAATGCAACTAATGTGATGCATATGACTGAAAATGAACCAGGATATTGATTAATTATTCAGTTCATCACCAGAAAGGTAGCTGAACATAAATTCATCTACTATTTGCTGTATTGTTTTTCTTCAACAGTGAACGTTTTGTGTTTTCCATTCAGAGCAAGAAATTAATTTCATCAATTTTTTGAGACCAAAAAACAAAAATTAATTGCTGAATTAAAAAAAAACAAAAAAAAAACATAGTTAATCTACTTACATTTAAAAAATTATTACGAATAATACTTTCTGAATTAAGAGTCATTTTTATTCCAATATTTATACATTTTAAACAAGCATATTTAAATAGACGTAAATTAACTGGCATTAAATCAGACTATACATTTCCTACTTTAGATAAATTGAAATGCTCGAAATTCGTTCACATTTTTTCAAAAACAGTAAAAATAATACACATTTCTAACATACATTAAGATTATTCTGCCTCTAAACAATGTGGGAGACCCCAGATGCTGTCATGGTTTGTTCACAGCATTTGAGTTACCACAGATTCTCTCGATGCCTGAAGATGTCGCATTCACATCTGCTCAAACTACAGCATTATGCAAACAACACACACATCTAGACGTCACACCATTTAAGAAGGAGAAATGTTCTGGGTCACAGAGTTAAATACTTTTCAATGTGAATTGTGCAGAACAAATGCAAAAGATCTTGTGAAAATACTGGCATGGGCCTAAAGGTCATTCAGAGAATGACCCTTTAATCCTGAAGTTTTATGAAAATGCAAGATTGCAGTTTGGAAAATAAAATTCATGTGCTTGGTCACAGTGACCATTGTTATATTTAGAGCAGGAGGGTGGAAGCAAGATGGAAAACGTCATTACAAATGTGAAATACGGGAGTGGAAGCATGTGGGTGTTGTGCTGCAGGAGGAACTGGTGTGCTTCACAAACCTGTGGCATTATGACGACAGAACATTGTGTCAAAATAAAATCTATATTTGTCTCAAACCAGGATGTTAAACCTTGGATTCAAAGAAGCCTGTAAGATGGAAAATGCCCTAATTATTCTGCCAAATAATTTAATACATTACATTACATGTACATTAACAAAAACAATGTTTTGGAGAAACAATCAAAAACTCTGGATCTCAGTCCCACAGTGTTCATAAGTGGTCTGTGGGAGCAAGGTGCCCTGCAAACCTGACTACATCAGTTCTGTCTGGAAATGTGTAATTACACATCAGGGTTTTAAAGGCTTTGACCCGTAATAAACTTTCCATTTCCATAAATGTTTGGAAATATTGCATTTGAACTTTATAGGAATGTTTTGACCCTATATTCATGGGTTAACTCCCTAACATTGCCGGCATGCATTGCTATCCTTTTCCTATGCAACACCACAGCATACAAATCCTAAGGTAGTGTAGTTATTGCAACTGTCCCTATGTAACTCTTTACAAGAACTCACACATCTCTGTGAACTTGGTGTTTGTTTCGTAACACTGATTATTTTCCTTGTGCACTAACTGCCTGTTGCATAATTGAAACGTCCATCAATCCATCCATTATTTATACTGGCTTCGTTTTGCAGGTTTGCTGGAGGCCGGAGCACATCTCCGGCTGTCATTGGGCAAAAGGACAAGTGATAGACTGGACAAGTCCCCAGTCTATCACAGGACAACTGAGACAAGCAGCACAAACGAAGCATGCACATGTACGCCCACCCAAATCAGCAATTTAGCGTGAAGCAACCTAAAAGTCATGCTTTTGGACTATGGGTGGAAGCTGTAGAGAACCAACACATGCCCAGGGAGAAGTTGCAGATTTCATACAGAAATACTCAGGCTGGGATCCGACCCCAGTACTTCATTGCTGCAGGGCAAAAGTTTTATAATTGCGACATGCACTCTGTAATTATCTTCTGAAAAGTATATATAGCCTATGTATTTAAAAATAATAATAATACGTTTACTTGTACCCTAAGGGTGTTTAAATGTTGCTGCATGTGGAGGAATATTTCAGAATAAAAATTTCAGATTGAAATTGATTTAATTCTGAGCAACTGAGACCTGCCTGCTTTCTGTTTCTGTTCCTGCTGAGGACGCGCGCGCTCCCGCTCCAGCGAAGCGCGAGACAGAGAGAGCCCGCGAGCAGCCAGCCCGGCCCGGCGGACGGAAACATCACGTGGTGACACATCTTTACGACTGACGTCACCGCTCCCATCTCCAAGCAACCTCTTCATCAGCATTCGCGTCACCGAGCGCCCTAGCCGAGCGGTTGCCCAGCAACCCGTGCGTCGCGCTCGGGTCCGGCCTTGCCTCGCACCCAGCTCGGAGCTCTGACGCGGGTGTGACGTTAATGAGGTGGGAATGAATTTGTTATGGTGGCTGAGGGAGCGAGCGGGGGGAGGGAAGGATGGGAGGGAGGAGGAGGAGGAGGAGGAGGAGGAGGAGGAGGAGTTCCCTCTGCGAGTGCCGAAGCCCTCAGCTCTGCATTCCGGCGGAGCTTTCAGGCGCACACCGACCGCAGCGCAGTCCCGGGCCGAAAGCCTTCCTGTGAGCTCAGAGAGAAGAGCTGAAGGGGGAAAGTTGCATCGCGCGTGGTTCCCGCAGTTTTTCCTTCTTTGATGCGTTTGTTTTTCGGAGCCGCGGTGGAATGGTTCACTTTTCGTCACACAGCAGTCTGAACCGCGAGACAAGGCGCTTTATGTCTTTCTAAGGTAAGACTTTATCACTTTTCACTGCTTAATATTTGGTTTAGGCTATAGTCCGTGGTCGCAAAAGAACAAAAAAAAAAAAAAAAAATCAATAGAAGTACAACAAATGAGTCAATAAATAATATGGCTACTTTCGTCAAGTGGGATAATTTCTGACTTTACTTTTTAGCCACTTTTAGTTGATTAGACATTGTTCAGTGTTTGATTTGTGGAACTGGAGTGATTTATAATAAAATATCAGACTTCTTTAACAAAAATATTTGTATCTATTTTTGAATAATAATAATATTTCCAATAATAATTATAATAATGATGATCATATATTTTTGACATCTTTTTCGTTGATTTCCCAGGTCTGTTTAGGTTTAATAGAGATTACGGAATATTAAATGAGCAATTGTTCTGCTTGTTTTTTTTACAGGTACAAGCCTGCCTTTGTCTAAGCATTGCTACTACGTTTGGTGCGCCATGGTGATCATGACAGACACCAGCAGGGCTGCTCAGCCCGGCCCTGCGCAGGGGAGGCCGCTTCAGGTCGGCTTCTATGAGATCATCCGCACCCTGGGGAAAGGAAACTTTGCAGTGGTGAAACTGGCCAAGCACAAAGTCACCAAAACACAGGTCAGCAGCCTTTCTTCTCACATATAGTTAATTTAAAATGCATGCCTTTATTTATGTTTTTTGTTAAAAAAAAAAAAAAAAAAAAAAAAAATTATTGTATGCTAATTCTTTTTTTATGCATTTCATTTCCCAGGTGGCAATAAAGATCATTGATAAGACCAGACTGAGCCCCTCTAACCTGGAGAAAATTTACAGAGAGGTGCAGATAATGAAGCTGCTGAACCATCCCCATATCATCAAGCTCTACCAGGTGTGTGTTGTATCTTATCTCTTCTCTGCTGCGGTTTTGCATGGGGTGCAATGGTGCGTGTGCAGATTACTGGAAGGCGTGCGGTGTCTGAGTTTCCCTCTCTATGTTTGGGAGTTTGTCTACATTTGTGTGGAAAACTTTGCACATTTAACAGTGCTGGACTGCAGAGCACTGTGCGTCATTATTGCACACATCAGGAAATAGAAGTGGCTATAAGTAAGAAGGAAATAAGGGGCATTCGGCATGTAAGTGGTTTTCACCAGCTGGTGGTGCGCTGCTGATTCTCAGAGTACTCTAAATCATAAGTACAGCACAACAGCATTAGTGCAATCCTATTTGACCTCACTTGCAATCTCTCTCGCTGTGTGCAAGGACATTTACGGCCACCAGTCGATTGTGGAAACAATGCATTTGTAGCATGTTTTTTGGTTATGTAATAATATGTTGGCTGAAGAAATGCGGGCTTAAGAGCAGTCAGGTGAGGAAGTGTGCTGGATCAGAACATTAAGTCCAATTAGCACTTGTTAAAGTCAAGTGCAATGTGTCTGTGCGTCACGTGAAAGCCTCCTCACAAAGCGCTGCTTTACTCCTAATCAAATCGGAGACTTAGTGAGAAGAATCCGCTTTTACCATCTCAGCTGACCTTGCAGGCACTTTGGCACACGTCTGGCAACAAACACACAAACAAATACCCCTGGAAACAAGCAAACAAGCGCTGTTCTATTAGTATTCACTCTCTTTGTGGATTACTTTACATCTGATTGTAAGTTCTGAGTAAGACATTATTTCTGGGAATCCCCCCTCCAAACATTACATATCCTCATATGCAGAGGTACATATTAAATCAATATTAATCTATAATCATAATTAGCAGAATGATGGCAATCTAATGTCCTTCTTTGGTGTGTTTTTACAATTGAATTAATTGTAATTCTTTAATTATCTTATGTTCTTTGCCTTTTCTTTGTCAGCAGTTTTATGTGCAGCTCAGAATAATTTTTGCTTACATCCTCGATAGAAAATGAAGAGAATCATTATGCGTTTCAAAACTATGATGAAATGATGAGACGTCTGAGCTGACATGCTAGTATTAGTTTCGCACAAGTTGCAGCATAGTTGGATTTATTTGACTGAATAGTTAAAATAACAAAGTTTTGTAAAACATCCCATGGTTTACCTGTATTCACCCAGACATTCACAGCTAAAACGAATATGATGTTCACAATTAAACAGAAACACAACAATTTATATGTTATGCGAAGCATTAATTCATTATCTTTTTGATACATAAAATACAGAAATAACACCCACTAATATTCACAGTATTTTTTTAAGTAAATCTGCTTGTTGCCCCCCCCAAAAAAATCTATTTTCTTCTTCTCTTCTCTTTGTAGAGTAGCACAACTCAAATGCCCAGTCTTAACTAGCAAACACTAAGCCCTCTCTGTTAATGGATTGACATGATTCAACCTGGGAGGAATGTGAAGATGATTAATGTCTGAACGCTGTGGCGCTAGCAGGCTGACGAACCGACTGATGTTCTGCACGCTTTGTTTCAGAACAGCTGAAGTAATTTCGTTGGGTTAATTAGTCATGAATCTAGTAAGTGATGGTAAAAGGTGATGTTACATCACTCTGATGGGTGTTGTGTTTGTCTCTAGCCTCTTTGTGACCTAGCCTCTGGCTGTTGGCTTGATGGAGATGATGCTAGTCACATAATCCTCTCCTTCCTGAACAAAGGAAGGAATCTGGCATAAGACAGTCTTATGATGTCTTTTTTTTTGTTGTTTTTTGCTTTGCTTTGCTGCTGCTTTCACTCTCTTACCATCATCATGGGAACAGGATGCATTTTCCCCTTGTATCATCAACAATAGCTGACCTTTCTTTGTCGTTTCATCCAAGCCCCTTGGGTTCAGAAATACCCCAATGGTGGGGAACTGAGCATGAACTTAGCCGATCTCCTGTAATGTAAGCAAAAATGAAGGTAAAGGTTTTTCTATGAGGCTTTTCAAATGTAAAATATGGCTGAATGGGGGGGCTTTATAGCAGCAGGTGTATGACGTTAGCATCACCTCAAGGTGACTGAGCTCCAGAGTATTGCTCTATCTCAGAGATAAACACTGTTTTCCTCTTGGTGGACTGAGTATTCACTCACCCCCCTTTGGTTTTCTAAAGGGTCTGGACAAAATAAAACTCCTCCATTCAGTGGAATTTGGTGACATTCAGTTCAAAACCGGCCGGCGGCATTATCCATACGGGCTTTTTGTCATCTGACGGGAAATTGCTTTGTTGTGCAACCTTTCAGCTGAAACTATTCTGTCCCCAGGGGCCTCAGAGGAAACGGAGGCCCTCTGTGAGCTCCAGGAAAAGGACTGGGACTGTTACCGCACGTACGCTGCTTTTAATACAAAAGACAGGCCCCGTGTGAGCAAGCCTGTGTGAAACTGTTGCACTTTCTTCGCCATAAGG
This sequence comes from Poeciliopsis paucimaculata, assembly GCA_903067055.1. Taxonomy (NCBI): domain Eukaryota; kingdom Metazoa; phylum Chordata; class Actinopteri; order Cyprinodontiformes; family Poeciliidae; genus Poeciliopsis; species Poeciliopsis paucimaculata. Next base: position 13,053 of record CAEGAD010010737.1, read on the forward strand.
AGGCTGGGGAATTGTGAAATTAAACACTAGCATCCGTTGCCAACTGGTACTCGCCACTGGGTAACACTCCCAATCATTTAAGTAGCTGGTCTGTAAGTGAATGTTAAGAATCTTAGTTAGGGTTTGTGTTGACGTGTATAAACTGGTGTTTAAAACATGATAAAAATGCGTTCAGGAAATTGGTCGGCTTATGTAACGCGATGGAAAGCCTTTGGTATTTTTGCAACGAGTGGAACAAGTTTATGGAGAAGTATTTGAAGGCGGTTTTGGTGGTTAGGAAATGTCTCGCGGCTGCACAGGAATTCTTGGAACAAGTTTTACACTTGACTCAGTCATTTAAATTTTGCTTTTCTCTCTGCTAGGTCATGGAGACCAAAGACATGCTGTACATTGTCACAGAATATGCAAAGAACGGAGAGATGTTCGGTAAGTTCTCATCTGATCCGGACAGTTTGACATAAAACCCTTTAACTTTTATTTTAAGCATGCAGAATTGTGGAATTCACTCTGAATAAATGGGGAAAAAAAGGAAAGTAATTATGAAAAAATGTAGAATTTTTTTTGAGGCTTTTTAGCGTTTTCTAAAGAGCAAAATCCTAACAATGCTAATGATAATAAAGTCGTCTGTTTAATTTGCAATTAAATGTCATGCTTTATCTCAGATTAGCCACTAAAATGTCTGTCCTCTTTCTCCCTCCCTCTTTGCAGACCACCTGACCTCAAACGGCCGCATGAGTGAAGACGAGGCACGGAAGAAGTTCTGGCAGATCCTCACGGCCGTGGACTATTGCCACCGGCATCACATCGTTCACCGCGATCTCAAAACCGAGAACCTGCTGCTGGATGCCAACATGAACATCAAACTGGCCGGTAGGTCTGCAACATAAACCGCTCGCTGCTCTCACATTTACTGGGAAGCAAAGTGCGAGACAGAGTTAATTGGTTTAAGAGTATTTGCAGCCGCTCTGGGATTTCTAAACGGCTATCATTAAATCAGTGCTGATTGAATGTGAACGATTGAGTCGGTGCACTAGGACTGATATTAAGCAGTGAGCATGTTTCTCAGGATGTTCCTCAGATTTAAAGTGATAGATGCGTTTGTTTGTGCCTTGTAGACTTTGGATTTGGGAACTTCTACAACGCAGGGGAGCCTCTGTCTACGTGGTGCGGCAGCCCGCCTTACGCCGCTCCTGAAGTGTTTGAGGGGAAAGAGTATGAGGGGCCACAGCTTGACATTTGGGTAAGCACACAATGGATAAAATCAAAATGACTAACTGGAAGTATAAAGCATAAATTAATCCTTTCTCTTTTCTGCTCACAGAGCCTCGGCGTAGTGCTTTACGTTCTGGTCTGCGGCACTCTTCCGTTCGATGCACCCAGCCTTCCCGCTCTCAGACAGAGAGTCACAGAGGGACGATTCAGGATTCCCTTCTTCATGTCCCAAGGTACACACCTCCTTTTGTTTGTTTTGACAAAATCTGAAAGTGAACTACCCAGAACCAGTCAGGCTCATCGCATTTTTCTACCCTCGACAGACTGTGAAAATCTGATCCGTAAGATGCTAGTGGTGGACCCGGCCAAAAGGATCAGTGTAGCCCAGATCAAGCAGCACCGCTGGATGCTGGCCGACCCGTCGGCCGCCCACCAGACCCTCAGCCATTCCCTCACAGAGTACAACTCCAACCTGGGCGATTACAGCGAACCGGTGCTGGGCATCATGAACACGCTAGGCATCGATCGCCATAGGACAATTGAGGTGAGAAAAAGAGCTTCTCACTCATCTGCAGCGCCTCGTGAATATATTTATGCTCTTGCTATTATTTGATCTTCAAATAATAGCAAAAAGTCCCTCCAAGGAGGCACCACAACATGATGCTGCAGATCAACCAGTCAACTGAAGTGTTTCATTTCTGTCACTAATCTGCTGTTCCTTTTCCCTCAGTCTCTGCAGAGCAGCAGCTATAATCACTTTTCCGCCATCTACTACCTGCTGCTGGAGCGAGTGCGAGAGCATCGCGCTCAGCAGCTGAGTCGTCAGTGTGGGACCTGGAGCCAGAGACCCCGCAGCACGTCTGACTCCACCGGCCCAGAGGTCAGCGCTCCATCAGGATGTACAAAACTCAGACCTGTTTTCACTTAAAGTTTAAAGTCAAAAGCTGATTTTTATTGTCGATCTTTTCTCTAGGTCATCATGGAGTCCAGTGAGAGTTTTAGATCTACTCCTTTCTCACTCCCATCCCAAAACACTCCTCCTGTGTACTCCGAGGTGGAGTGTGACCAAGGTGGACTATTCCAGGTAAATTGAAAACCTGACATCCTTCATCAGCTCACTGTCGTTGCCAGAGGACCATGTGTGTTGTGGCCATTTATGTTTAGGTTTTGTGAATCAAAAGTCCCACTTACTTCATTTTTTCTTTAAGAAATTAGAATATACTGTGTGGATGTTTTTTGTTTGTCAAAATGTCCGGTGTGAGAAGTTTTTTTTTCTGACTTTTGTGACTACTTAGCTAATACTTTGTCTATATTTTTGCTAGAAACAAACGACATATACTTTTCAAACAATCAAGTCGGAAGTGCGTTCATGAAACCCACAACCTTTTCTTGGAATAATTTCACTTTTGGAGATTAGAGAGCCGTGACAACTTGGAAATTCACCAACCAGTCTCCATCAACAACCGTCTTGCTCCTTCTGCTTTTCAGCGGGTGGTGTTCCCGGTGGAGGCCAGCCTGAACAGACTCCTCTGGAACCGCTCCATCTCACCCAACAGCCTGCTGGAGACCAGCATCAGCGAGGAGGTACGTCCCAGGGACCTGGAGGAGGAGGAGGCCACGCAGAGCCTCGCACCCTTGCTTCCACCCACAACGTCCCGCAGACACACTGTGGCCGAGGTCTCCGCCCGTTTCCACCAATGCAACCCTCCATGTGAGTATTCATTGTAAGCACTGCTACACGTTTCACTCTGCCAGGTCAGGATGTTAAAACTTCCTCTGCTCCGTCTCTGTAGGTATTGTGGTGAGTCCCTCAGACGGAGCGTCGTCAGACAGCTGTCTGAAGTCCTCATGCAGTCCCGCTCCCACACTGCAGTCTGCTGTGGGGGAGATGTCAACACTTCTGGCCTCCAGGGCTGAAGGTGGAGTTGGGCTTCCTGCCGGAGCTCCTCTGACTCTCTCCTCCCACCTGGTGCCCCAAGCTCAGAGCAGCCTGCCCGCTGTCAGCTTCCAGGAAGGCCGCAGGGCCTCCGACACCTCCCTCACACAAGGTACGCACTCACACCACCGCCTCCAGAACAATTCGACCTGCTGTGTGTTTGCACCATGTCACCTTAAGGTTTCTGTGTTCCTGTAGGCCTCAAAGCTTTCCGCCAACAGCTGAGGAAAAACACACGCACCAAAGGCCTTCTGGGGTTGAATAAGATCAAAGGTCTGACCAGGCAGGTCGTTCCCCCGCCCACCTCCAACCGCGGCAGCCGAGGCTCCCTCGGCTCGGCCTTCTCCGAGCATCGCAGCATGCTGGAGGAGGTGCTGCACCAGCAAAGGTGAGACTCCTTGCACCAATTTGATCCTTCAAATTAAGTTTTTTAAAGCAAAACTTTCATTTTCTTGAAGTTTCTAAGAGGAAAAAGTCCTGCAGAGGAATTCACTGCAAAAATACACATTTTAGCCTAGTAGTTTTGGTCTAGGTTCTAGTGTACTTAAAATAAAATAAAACTATCTTACTATAAACTTTTCAGCTAGACTTTTGCAGAGAAGTAGTTTTTAATTGATCAGAATGTGACGCAATCACAAAATAATCCCAAAAAGTCAATCAAAGTGCTTGTCATTTAAAGAGAAGAAATTGTTCTTAGTTGTGATGTCTGAAAATGTTATCAGTAAAAATTTTAAGAGTAGATTCATATCCTGACGTTAGAGCAGCATCTAATTCTTTGGATCTGTTTCCAGGATGCTGCAGATTCAGCACCAACCTCAACCCCAGGTCCAGGCCCCTCAGACCGGACCTACCCAGAACCCCCTGCTCTTCCTGGCCCAGCAGCAGTCGCCCTCTCCTCCACCCACATCCACGTTATCCCCTTCCTCCATCTTTGATGCTCCCGCCGTCCAGCCCGCCCTGCCTGCTCCTCCTCCTCAGCAGCCGGCTTCGGCGGGCCTCTGGCATCAAACCCTGGAGACCACCTCCTTCTCTGGCTGCTCCTCGCCTATGTCCAGCTGCTACTCCTCCTCCCTGTCCCCCGTGGCCTCCGCCGCCTACCTGCTCGAGGCGCGCCTGCACATCAGCCAGCAGCCCCAGCCTCTCCCCTTCGCCGTCCTGCAACAACCCCAGTCTGCAGCACAATGCCCCTTCCCCGTCCCGTCCAAGCTGGCCATGTGGAGCGTGGGCCCGGCCTCCGGCGCTGACCCCGGCATGCAGGAGCTGGGCCTGGCCGGACAGCAGCAGCTCAGCAGCTGCGTGATGGTGAAATAAAACGGAGGACTGTCCCCAGGAAACGACAGAGCACAACTGAGCGAAAGAAACAAAAAGTTGATGCAAGCGACAAACTGGCACGTGAGAATGTGTCCAACTTGATGTGTTTTTTGAGACCATATAAGCTAAAGACTAAGCAATAACTAAACTCTGGATGAAGCAGTGAATTCAGCAGCCAGAGAAGCAATAAGAGCGAACGGCTCTCTTCCAGCTCTCCGACGGACTCACTTGAATGAGATCAGCTGAAATATTTGACTCTCGAATTCTGATGCTGTCTAAGTGAACAAGAAGATTCCCTCCTCTGCTCTTTGTTCAACTTCTTCTTTGGTTAAGTAAGACCAAAATTCTTCCCCACTTTGTTCGCCTTTCTAGAGACTTTTCTCTGTAGCAGTGCAATGAAGATGCAGTACAGCGCCCTGAGCTCGAAAGTGTTCACTGAAGAACTTGTATGGAAACTGTGACGACGTTTTTATTGTTTTTTTGTTTCAGTGCGAGATTGTTTATGCTGTGCAAAATGCTGCTTTTTACCTCAAGCTGCAGGAAGACTGCGATGTAGTAATCAGCCAAAACTGAATGAAGACGTGGTTTCGCTGATTTAGTTAAAGCACAAACAGGTACACCGGGGTGAAGATCCACAATGTCTTCGTTTGCTGAGCGCCTCCATGTTAGATGCTTTTACTACCTCCTCAGGCAACAGGGTGAAATCACACCAGAGAACACGCTTTCACGGTAGACATGGAAGAAGACGCATTGCTGCCCTGTCGAAATGATACGTCAGCTCACCCACCATATTGCGAGTGGCAAATTGACCTTGGAGAGCAAACTGAGCGAAAAATAAAACACTAAAAGTTTACGCTCAACTAAATTGTTCTTGTATGCAATATTTGTTCACTTAATACAAACAGAGACAAAAAAAAATAGATTTGATGTAAAATAGTGAACAACATTAGTGAGCAATAAGAATTGACATTGCTTTTTCTACTATAACTCACCTAAATCCCTCAGGACAGAACTGCCTCCCATATGCTTTTGCCCTCACACTATCGCGGCGTTGACCTACGTTCTGGACGCTCCTGAGGCGTCTCCACTTCTGTGTCCTTGTTTTTCACTCCCAGTGTATCAGAGGAAAGCTGGACAGAACAAAGACTGTGGGAACAGTGCAATATTTCACACAGAAACTCGACGGAAAGACAAGGTTAAAAATTACGTGTTTTGCCTGAGGTTTTCCTTCGTTTATTTTAATTTTTTTTATCTTTAAATGTGTTTGATTTCGCTTTGCTAGCTGCCCGACCAGAAAAGGTACTCGTTATTATGCGATCCAATAAACATGACACTGTAGTGATTTAGAGGAAGGCATTTAAGAAAAAAAAACAAAACAAAACTGCTGCTTCATCCTGCAGAGTGCTCGTAGTTAACAGAAAGGAAGAAATTTTGGGTTTTTACCAAAGAGCGAACAGCACAGGTGATCTCTCAAAGACACACTACTGACTTTGTCCTTTTTTCAAATGCTGTTTCAAGATGTAGCCGGGCGGTTAGCGACCATTTTTATGTGATCTGAAACTCCTGCTGCCACCAAATCCTAAAGCTACACCTTTTCTTTGTATCTCTAGCTGTTACTGTCAGGACCATGGTTGTGTTCTCTCTTTTTTTGTACTTTTTTAGAAAAGAAGAAGAAGAAGAAAAACAAAAACAAACAAACAAAAAAAAACAAAAAACAACTAAACCTAAATATAGCAATACCATATTGTGAAGGAAGCTGAACTTTATTCAGTGGCTACAACCTTAGTTCAGATGAAGCGATGTGTGTTATTGTGTGGTCAGTTCTTCGTCTCATATCTGTGAAACATCTCATAGGAGAGCAGTGTTCTTCCAGGTTCCTGGACCCGGAAACGTGCAGTGTTGATATCCCAGTTTTTGGTTGATTGCACTCACCACTGACACTTGTGCCTTTTACCCGAACAAATTCGCAATCAGAACCCTCCATCTCCGATTGTGACTGAAAAAAGGATGATGCATGCGTTCATTCATTCATTGGTCCCTCTGAAATTTTTTTTAAGCTTACTGTTTTAACAGAAGCAAAATTTGCACTTTATGTTAAGGATTTTCTTTTATTTGTTGGTTTCTCATGATGAAAGAAAAAAAAAAACTGTCAAACACTAAGAATTGTGATGCAAATCAGTAAGATGATCCTTTGGATAAAAACTTCAGATAATAAGAAGTATTTCCTGTTTGTTTTTTTTTAATTGTTACTTGACTGTTTGAGCATGATCATGTCTGCGTGTGTGTGCGTGTGTTTGTGTGTGTGTGTATGGAGAGGAGGACCAGAAGGAAGGAGAGAGAATGTTTAAGAAAGATTGTTTATTTATGTGGCTATTTATTTAAATAAAGTTCACTTCCTGAATTATGTGCCGCATCTCTGCATTTTTCTATATCAGATGTTTAAAATGATCTTCTGTTTTTATCTTTTTATTTGCTTGGGATGGAGTGAAGAGTGGCTAAAAGAAACCTATCTCTGTCATTCCCAGGCGTAAACAGGAAGCAATGGATTACTCATTAAATTTAAAAATAAATTGCATACACTGGATGTAAAAGAAAAAAAGAATGGAGTAGTTCAAAAGTGTTGCAATCCAAAGTCATTTCAAATCTTTTCCAAAATAGTAAGTGACCTGTACCCTGTACAGTTCAACTTAAGAAATAAAAAAGGAAGAATGTAATAAATACATGATTTTGGGCATATTTTTTATTACTGCATGTCTATTCTAAAACTTTACAAAGATCCACCACTTCTGCAAACTATGGCTTTACCTAAATGATGAAAAACAAGCAAACATCAGAAAAACCAGCAGAACTTTATTCAAGGTTCTTCAGATTCACCCAAAAATATTTGATGTTTGAATTTAATCCAATCAACAACATATTCATTTAACAGTAAGCACTTTTTTTTTTCCAATTCAGCCAGCTTTTCCACATTTTTCCCTGTAGCAGATTAATACCAAGGGCTTTGTGTTACATTAAGGTTCTAAACCAGCATTTTAAAAGAGATATGCAAAACTTTTACATGCACATCATTAAATAGGGTTCAATAGTTTATATTTAGATAGGATTGTCAGACGGACCAAGATAATGCAGCACTGGTATTGTGAAAAATAATTCTTAATGGATGTTTTTATTTTTTATTTTTTTTAGCCCCAGCCGAATAAATGTTCTCAAATTAAAGACAGGAAATGTGTAGATTTTTAATTTAAAATATCCCAGTGCAATACAAGATTAACTTACTGTGTTTTTGACATGTCACGTCTTATTAATACACATAAAAAACTGGAACAAGTGGTGCAGCAGGATCACAGGTCACTGTTAGGTGTTTTCTGTAAACGGATCTCTCCCAATCCTGATGACAGCGATGCCTCTGACCCCAGTGACCGTCCCGGCGGTCCCGCTGCTGCAGGACGCAACGTGAGAAACCGAACGACCCGCAAACCAAGTCAACTCCGCTGCGATGCCCCGTCGCTCATTACTGTCCCCCTCATTGACGAGGGTAAGAGATGCCTGGTTAAAGTTTACAGATTTCCCTCATGCACACATTTAAATTGTTTCAAGCCAATATACGTCTCGACATTTGGCTCCTGGCTCCTGGCTGCAGAAACCTCGGCCTGAAAGGAACGTTAATGACCAGCTGGCACAAACATATCAGGCCCTCAGCTGCTGCCTGCTGCTGAACTGGTGTCAGCCGGCCGACGTGTCATGTGGTGCACCTAAAAATGCCACCACAGTACTTAAGTTATATATATATATATATATATATATATATATATATATATATATATATATATATATGTGTGTGTGTGTGTGTGTGTGT